>PVLD010001992.1:0-155799 GCA_004027595.1 Dinomys branickii
TCCCTTCTATGTTCTCTATAATTCTGTATTTCCTCAGTCGTTTTTGTATTAGCAGAAGTGAAGATAACTTTATATTATACAGCATCCAGTGCAAATTCCCTACTATCTTATCTATAATTTGGTATTCCCTTTAATGTTTTTGTGTTAACTAATGTGAAGATAACTATGTAATACAACATCCAGTTCTAATTCCCTACTAAAAAAAATAAAATAAAAATTTTTTTGTGACAGGGAAAAAAAAAAAACAACTAAAAATAGAGTAGAACATTTTCTTGGTTATCTTTCTTTTGTTGCTGAGACAAAATACCTAATACCCAAAATTAAGGAAAGGTCTATTTAGCTCATGGTTTGTGGAGGTTTTAGTTCATTTTTAGCTAGCTCGAAGGCAGAGTGGCACATGGCACAGGGCAACAGTTCAGAGTGGCGGAAGGGAAACCACAAAAGCAACAAGAGCAAAAAGGGAGGAGCAGCGAGAACAATCCTCTCTTCCTCCCTTATATTGTGTCTAGGCTCCCTGCCCCAGGATGGGTGCAGCACTCACATCCATAATCCCAGCACTGGACCACGAGTCAATTAAAACCTCTAGAAGCCTGCCCCACGACTATATGAGGTCTGAAGGGACATCCAGACACAGGCTGTAACAGACACAGTGGTGCGTTCCTATAATCTCAGCAGTTTGGGTGACTGAAGCAGGACTGTGAGACCTATTTCAAAATATATATACAAACTTACATGCGTACATACATAACATGGGGGTGGGATAACAGCTCAGTTGGCACCACAAGAGGAGAGAGAAAGAGAAAAGGAACAGATTACCAAACGATTCTGTCACAGGCTGGATCTGAGGGTCCCTGAGGCTGAAGGAATTTATCCCATCCCTTTAAAATAAGTATGCAGGTTTCCTGACTCCCATGGCAGAAAAAGAATTTTTAGGACACATGAGTATAAAGAGACATAAGAAAGATATATTAGAGGAAAATTTAGGAAACACTCAAGAGTAGAGCGCAGGTGCTCAAGGAAATGGGGCACAACACAGTTGGGGCAGGGCACATCTTCAATGACAGTTCTATCTCAATGTGTATTTTTGTCTGCCAGGTTACAGTGAAAACCAGCCACATGGGTTTGAAGTGGCAACAGGAGTTTAGACAGCTGTCTCCACTACTGTTTGGGCTGGAGGAAGCTGAAGGAAAAGGAAGCTGGCAATTTGTAGGTAAAATCAAATGGGCAGATCTATTGGTAGCTGAAAGGGACTTGCCTAGGTTTGTTGCTTGAGAGTAAACAAATTAGGCTTGTGTTCTGAAGTTGTAGGAGTTTGTTGGAAAGTGTGATTTTAAAGTTTTGATTTTCTGATCTCTTTTCTCCTCAGTTTTCTTTCTTGTATTCCATCTCAATCCTACAATTCCACTTCTGGACATCTATCCCAAACAACTGAAATCAGGCTATCAAAGAAATATGTGCACACCTATATTTATTGTAACATTATTCCATTAGCCAAAATGTGCAAAGAATCTAAAAGGCCATGGATGATGAATGTATACAGGGGGAGGGATCCTGTCATTAACAATAGGAGGAATGAATATAGAAGACAACATGCTAATTAAAATAAGCCATTCATAAAGGGAAAATAGTGCATGATTTCATATTTTAAGGTAATTAAAGTCAAACTCACAAAAGCAGGTAGAATGGTAGTTTCCAGGGGCTTACGATGTAGAGTAAAATGAGAAGCTATTGTTCAACCGCTGTAAGTTTCAGTCATGTAAGATCAGAGTTTTAGAGAACTGCCATAGAACAATATACATACAGTTAACAACACCATATAGTATAGTGAAAATTTTATTAAGAGGGTAGATTTCATATTATATGGGGGGTAATCACAATAGAGAAACAGAAACTACACCTAGTTATTCGTAAGAAAAAAACTTGCATGTAAGTAGCCAATGGAGGGGGGAAAAGTGTTTACTGAATATACCAAAAAGTGATGCCTATTTCTTTCTCCTTTTTAAATTTTATTTTATTTTATTTTATTTTTGGTACCAGGAATTAAACTCACAATCTTATGCTTGTGAGGCAGGCGCTATGCCACTGAGCTAAATCCCTTGTTCTATTTCTCTTAATTATGATCTTTTCATTGGTGTTCGAACGCTGTTCTTACTCTTTTACCATCCAAGGAACCTATCAATATAATGGTACCCCAATTCATGAATTTAGGGAACATGGTTGATTTGTGTTTGTGCAGGAAGATGGCTGCTATTATATTTGTCACCTGATGTGGAGTTTGTGAACAGAAGCAAAACTTTGTGGAACGCTTTTGTTTGAGAACTGAATTGTTTTGTGAACAGAAGTGTTTGCGAACCAAGGTATTACTTTTGTTTCCTTTCACCAATGACCACCTGGTAAACCACCAATAAATCTGTTCATAATACCTCAGTAAAAGGTACTTTTGTAATTACACCAAATAAATAGCCACACAGCAAAAGGCTAGAACATTACAATTATATTCACAACATAAAGTAAGGTGTAACCACACCAAGAAAAGATTCTAACTATGGCTTAGAAAAAAAATGTGTTCATTGAGCTTTGAGGTAATGGTCATGTCCATTTTCTTGTGCCACCGAAAATAATTTTCATGAATATGAAGAAAGACAGTACATTAGTAATATGATTAAGTAAACAATAAATGGATTTAACAAAAATGAAAGGCAGCATTCTTCATGCAAACTAAATGGCTACTATAAATTTCCAAAGACCATTTTCTTTTTTAAAAAATTTCAATTACTTTTTCTTTTATATAAGTAATGTCTTTCGTATTTTTAACTCCAAGAGTTGCCAAAATAAGCCCATTTTCAAGTGATGCCTATCAACTAGCAAATTTACATTTGGATGTTATTGGCGTTAGACCCTCTGCATTCTGCTCTCTTCTTTTGTGCAATTGTTATTTGTAGGCTTGGCAGTAGCCCTAGATCTTTGTTTAACTTCGTCCCTTTGTCTAACTTCTGCAATACATATACACACATCATAAAATTAGAATGAAATAACAATTCCCACTGTGGCAAAAATTTATAAAATTTATGCTTAGGTGAATCCATAAGGGTAAAACACAGAGACATACTAAGAACTAATTTCTCCACCCCAAGAAGGCATAAAAGTGCTAAGAGAAAAAAACTACTGGGCTTAACACCATCACATATAACGTCAAGGTAAGTTCTTCAATCAAACAGTGTAACAGTATATACACAGATAAATCATGAAGATTACAACCAATTTTAATGTATTAAAAGCTGAATAATTAGAAAGTAGAGACCCAGCACTTACATTTGCTAGGCTGCCAAAATGCCCTTCTTCTTCCCTTTAGTTTCTATTGTACATATTTTCTTATTTTTATCTTCCAATGTACTGTATCTATCTTTGAGTACATTTTCAGTTTTCTCTAATATTAATGTCAGGTAGGGATTCCTGTCTCAAATTCTTCACATAAGTGTGAAAATGACAGAGTAATGTGTTAAAGTTAATGTCCCAGCCTCATTATATATTCATGTAATTACAGTGTGCAAGACCAATAATAAAAAGATTACATGAGATCTTCAACATCCTACAGCAAAATGTTAAAAAGTACATATACACTAGCAGAAGCAGAGAGTCTGATAGTAAGAACTTTAATAATATACAAGTATAATCAAGAATAAAGTCAGCTGCCTTAATGTTCGTAAGTTAATTATTCAACTTTTTACCTGATCAAGGCAACAATATCATTAGGAAAATCCAAATGAACTATTTACTTTGGCTCTACTTTTTATATTTATATCTGATCTGAGAACTGAGGGTTCTTTAAAAATAAATGATAGGATTAAAACCATTTTCTGGGCAAGTACTCTGCCACTGAGCTACTCCTCCAGCTGCAAGTTAAGACCACTGAAGATGTGTTTGTCTTCTACTGAATATGAACCTAAAAGCAGCTGTTTCTTCATCTGAAGTTTGAGCTCTTTCTCAGATCACTTCCAGGAGAGAGAAAAGGCATAAAGCTGTGGAAAGTCAAGCTCCTATTTAGCCAATGCTAGTGGAACTCCTCACCATCTGTTCCTTGACATTTCCATCAGGTTAAGCACTTGCCAAAGAAATTTCTCTGGATTCTGAATTTCACTAGTGAAGAAAAATGGAATAAATGGAATAAAATGGAATAAAAATGGAATAAAATCAATTTATCTTTTTTAACCAAATATCACTAAAGTATGAAAAGCCATCATGTATAATGTCAAGATAAGCTCTATAATCAAATCGATAGCCTACCATTCAAACAATATCTGTAATCTAGACTGAACAAGAAATTAATGAACAGAGTAATTTGCTAATCTGATGCATTAAAAATTCATTCTAAAATAGGAGATAAGAGCTGATATAATGCTTTCAGAGAAAAGTTTCTTAGAAGAGAGAAATAACCACAAAAAGGGATTGGTAAAGCGTTTGACAAATAACTGAAAAAATAAAGAATATAAGTCCTTATTCTGGAAAGAAAAGAGAGAAACAAAGAGAAAAGGTACTCATGGATCCTATGTTTCAATATTTACTGGAAAAACTAATGACGAGTGGCCTAAAGTAATTTTTGAAGCAGAGATTTAAAATATTACATCAAAAAGTAAGAAAGATATTGCTATGCCTCAGTCAGATGACAGCCAACAAAGTCTCTTCAACGATTGCGTCAGACTGTAGGAAGATCCGTAACTATTTGACTGAGGACCTCCAGAAGAAAGCCTAACCCACGCAGATAAGTAAGTCTCATACATCTGACAATCGGGTCTAAAACAAGAAGTCCACTGATTCAACAAGCGAGCATAATCACAGGGAACAAAGTTGTAGGGTGTTTTTTTGCGGGGGGGGGGGAGCAGGGATTAATCTCTGTTAAGACTTTCATGAAGGAATGTCACAAGTAAACCATGGCATAATTTCTTTATTCTTCTTTTAGACTTTTAAAAGATTCTACAATATGAAGTAGGAAAACATTTATTGAAGCAGATGAAGTATAAACATTCTACAAATGATCAGAAAAAATAATAACCTAAGTAGGGGGCCCAAACTAAGTAGGTGTACAAATGGTGATGAAGTAACTGGCTAACAATACCAAGACAGATGCTGGAACTCTTCACAGGGCACTGGAGATAGGGGACAGTGGCAGAGGAGTTTTTAAATGGGCAAACAACAAAAAACAACCTAAGTTCAATTTGTAAGACATCAGGCAGCAATAACCTCTAGATTAAATCTTCAATTACATAAAGAGGTGAATATGGGTGTGTTTGCTTAAACTGAATACAGTAGAAGACACCCTTCAATATACTTTTAATAAACCAGGAAGTAAATAAGTAAAAGCAATTTTCAGTAAGTCATGAGGATAATGTGTCAAGAACACAGGAAGTTAGCACAAGGGAATCATTTGATGCTTAAGAGATAGGCAAGGTGTCTGAGCCATTAAAAAAAAAAAAAAAAACCACAGCATTTGGAGTACATTTTCCTTTTCCTTCATTCACTCAAGAAAAGATATGCCAGAAAGCCAAGTCCCCTAGCAACGTCCTAACCCTCAGCCAACTATAATATACATGGTATGTATAATCGCACATGTGCCAGAGAACCACTAGACTTTAACACAATTCCAAATGTTACTTCTATATCCACAATATTCTTGAAAAAAGACTAGCTAAGGGAAAATACAGGTCTTCCTAAAATTCCTGTTCCCAAAGGAGAAATTTCCTAGTAATGATAACAAAATTATATTTTTAAATGACCAAAACTTTTAGATAAACTCTGCATTATCTCTTTTCCTTTTCATTCCCTCATACAAGTTATATTTTACATCTCCTAATTAAGGGAAGCACACACGTCGGCCAGAATGTAGAGGTAATAACAGACTTTCAAGCACGTGACTCACCTCTTGAAATATGGCAGAAGACCCTGAGAACTCACTCTGTGACAGTACAAAATGGTACTCAGTTACTTTTATCAACAGCTTCTCCCAGCCCAGTTTTCTGATCAGATGCTGTGAGTCTGTAAATACTAACCCTTCCTTCACTTGAATTTGTTTCTCCTCAAATTTTAAAAATACTAATTTGTTGTAAAGACTATTTCATTTTGTAACTAAAACTCCTTTTCCCTAGAAATTTGATACGCTATTTTTAAGCATGGCTGCACCAAAATACAGCAATTGCTGCTACACCACATAACTTGGCTCAACAGACACATTTATTTAGCACTGAAAAAAAGTCTTCCCTCAACTAAGAACTTTGACTTTGTACTACACCTAAGTAAACCACCTATGTGAGTATGCATGCGTGTCTGTGAGATAAAATATATACTCACAATGAAAAAAAAAGAAAATCAGTACTAAAATGGGTATCACCTTTCAGTTACTTTATTCTTCCCTTTAAAAGACAAGGGCACCACTTCTTATAGCATTAGGAAATCAAAAAAGTAGAGTATATGCTCATAAGAAATTGAGCTGTTTTCTAAGGTAGTAAAAATTGCCACCAAGACCCAACATAAGGAGAAGAAAATAACCACCTGAATTGGACTCTCGAATTGGTCTCACGTTCCTCCACCCATTTTCACTGGGTCTCTAGATTCTAGTACCCTCCCATTCCATCTTGTATCCTATACTATTTTTTTAAACCTTTAAGAAGTTATTTTCTAAGCTACTCTGATTTTACTACTTTACATGTTATCCCCTCACAACCAACAATTTAAGAAAATGATGTGAGAGGCTTTTTTTACTTCTCTGTCCAGGAAAGAACAATCAAACTCTCCCATAATGTGAACTAACGATATTATCCCAACATGCCAGTAATAGGCTGTCCTACTCCTTGGAGTCACTATGAAGAAAACTTCAAGCAATTCTCCTACACAGGGGAAAACAACAGAGGTCAGACTTTCTTCTTCTCTCTGTTTCATGTAAGTCATTCTGTGATACGACACCAAAAACAAAAGCTATAGAAGAAAAACAGGCATATTGAGCATTATGAAAATTAAAAAGAAACTAGGAAAGATGGCCTATAGAATCTAGATTATTTTATAAATAACTATAACAACACAATAACAAAACTCAATTTAAAACTGAACAAATGGTCTGAAAGAATATCTAAAGAAGATATACATGAGAAGATGTCCAGTGTCATTATTAATTACCAAAGAATACAAATCAAAGCCACAGTAAGACTACTTGTAGAGTCCTATTTCTCACAGTTTTTTGTTAAAGGCAGTATTGTGAAATAGAAATAACATTGACCTAGAAGTCAATGTTCTAAATTCTGGATTTAAAACACTATTCTACTGTTTATCAATTATATGGTTTTGGGAGTGTCATTTAAAAAATTCAGTAAAACAGAATACCACTATTAAATTCACTGCATAGTGAGTATGGAATAAAAAATATACATACATGAGAAAAGGCTTTGTGGATTTTATACATCCTTATAAACTCATATGCAGTATTGATATGTATCCTTATAAAATACACCCTATTGAAATGAATTACCTGTCAAAATTTACACATCTACTCATAATAATGAAAGAAGTTGAACATAATTATTAATTTTATTTCTGACTCTCCAGTATTAAAATCTCTTTTAGAAGCAGCAACATTTCATTGAACTGAGCTTCAGCCTTCAACCAACTTGATAAAGGGTGAGCTCTTCTTGCCCGATCAAGAAATAGTCAACTATAGCAAACATGTGTCAAAGAATGGGAAAAAAAGCCATCAATTAGTAAGAAAAAAACCTAAAGATTCTTTTCTTCTCAGCATAATAGTTTACTCAATCTCAGCAGCAAAATAGAAAAGGGGGAGGGATCTCTAGACTCAAGTAAAATATTAAAATATGATCAGTTTCAGTATTCATTACCTAAGGGACTCAAGAATCCCCAAGAAAAAAGCAGCCATTTGCTTAAAATAGTGATAATTCCAAATCAAAATAACCAATTATTCAAAGTGGCTCAATAAACTTAAAATATATACTATTTATCCTTAGGTTTCATCATTAGTATATGTAACTCTGCAGGATAAATAGCTCCAGGCAAACACTAAAATGTCAGTTCACAACTTTCCTTTCTGAACCACCTCATGTCTTTTTCCCTTCTCATAACTGCACTGGTATTTGTGTGTGACTGATACACACTCTCTGCCAATGTCTACAGATCTATGAAATTAGGGGTCTTTAGTTAACCACTTGGGCAGCACATTTGTTTACTTTCTGACTATCCTGAGCATCACTTGGGCAAGTGTTATTAATGCAATGTTTCCTCATCCTGTATTTAAATAATTGGACTGGTAAATGGTTAATGACACATTTTTAGGATTAAGTAAGCAAAGCTGCCAATTTCCATTATGCATCATAAAATACTATAAGCATAAAAATAAGTAAGAATCTACTTTCTTTCTCAGGGCTGCTCATGTGTCTGCAACCCTTTACACATAGAAAACTTGTGTAGCTTAGAAAGCAAGCCAAACTGTTATACACACCCAGAATTGTTCAAACAAACAAACAAAAACAACTAAATACAGTATCTGGCCACCACTATTCATACCAAATTACTCATTCAGTATATAATAATGCAGGAAAAAGACTAAAACATTTCCACTGCTAAGTGTAAAACTAACAATTCG
This sequence comes from Dinomys branickii, assembly GCA_004027595.1. Classification (NCBI taxonomy): domain Eukaryota; kingdom Metazoa; phylum Chordata; class Mammalia; order Rodentia; family Dinomyidae; genus Dinomys; species Dinomys branickii. The sequence goes on from PVLD010001992.1 coordinate 8,639, forward strand.
CAAGATGAAAGGAGTTTAGGACTTACTACTATGAAACAAAAATTTCAATACAGTACCATTTGACCTGTTAAATATTATTTTTGAAAATTTATGGTGTAACTTTTTAAAATTTTTAGTATACAATCCTGTGAATTTTAACATAATCACAATTTTCATCTATTATTTCTTCAAATATTTTTTTCCCATATCCCATTATTTCCCTTGACCTTCTAGGTACCATGACACAGAAGTCAGACCCTATGCTTTGGGCCCATAGTTCTCTAAAGCACTTTATCATACAGCCTGGAGCATTCCTAGTGACCTATCTTCAAATTCACTGATTCCTCTTTCATTTTTATGTTGTTAGTGAATCCATCCAGTAAATTTTACTGTATTTATTGTATTTTTCAGTTCCAAAGTTTTATTTCCTCTTTACCTTTTATTTTTTGCTGACACTTTTATCCTAGTATTTGTTGCTGGAGTGTTTCCAATTAAATTGCTTGTTCTATCATTTTTACAATGGTAGATTTAAAGTCTTTTATCAGCTAATTTCAGTAACAGTATTATCCTGTCATAGGTAAGTATTACTACATTTTCCAATGTGAGTTACTAGTGATTCTTTGCAAACCAACTAATTTTTACTATGTCATTTGTTTTTAATAATGTTATAAAACACAAAATCTTAAATTACATAGCAAAGTTTTATTTTTGCTTTAGTAGGCAACTCACCTCATGAGGCTCAGGCTGCAGGTTCCAGGTTTCAAAATGCCTTCTATAGGTTTTAACTCCAATTTCAATTTAGATTTCAAAGACTTTGCAATGCTATTTGTATTATTCCAGGGGATGTGCCGTTCAGTGGTCAGTATGCAATCTCAATGGAGTTCTATCCCATATCTCAGACTTTAAAATCCTTAATATGTTAATTAAGATCAATTTCATAAACCCTGTGTTTTTAAACTACTCTATAGGCTCTCTTTTTCAGCTCTTTCCTCTTTTTCCAATTTCCCAATGATACCCTTTCTTTCCTGTAACAGTTAACAGTCCGTTTCTACATCTGCTCTTGCTTGGTGCCAAAAGGGGGTTGGTTGGCTGGTCGGCTGGTCTCAGAGTCTTACTATGTAGTTCAGGCTGGTCATAAATTCACTATGTAGCCCAGGCTGGCTTTGAACCCACAGAGATCCTCTTGCCTCAGGCTCCTGAATGCTCAGATTACAGATGTGCACCACCACAACCACCATGGATAGTTTTCAAAGAAAAACAAAGGGGCTGCTGCTTCCTGCCTGCCAAGCATTGAACTTCTCCACTGCCACGCCCCCTCTGGCAAAGCCACTCTGCCTTGGAGCCAACCCAAAATGGACTGAGCCTCTACAAACTGTGAGCCAAATAAACCTTTCCTCCTTCAGGAAAAAAATGGAATTTGGTTCTGCCTCTTGGAAGCACAACTCAGTCAGACAGGTTCTCCTCCCTCACAGTTTTGGCTCCTGTATACTACACAGATGTTGCCAGTTTATGTAATTACTATCACACTTGGACTGGGTTGTGAGAAGATAGAGGGAAAAGGTGGTAAGGGAGACACCAGGCAATTAACTCTGAGCCTCAGCCTTCCTTACTCATCATGATGAAACTGCAAGGCTCCTGGATCTTGCTATGTTTACATTACAGTGCTCATGCCTAGGTTTTTGGCTACACTGATAGGCCAGGGAGTTCTGGAGGTCTACACATGTTCTGAAATCTAATATACTCCAATCTGCCTGCAACTAGTTACCACATATTTTGTCTGGGTTTTATAGTTCCATTCTGTTATAAAGAAAGGGTAGTATCATGTTTATTTCGTATTAGTCAGGACCAGAGAATATAACCAGTGCCTTTTAATAAGTAAAAACACTATAAATCCCCAGGGATACAATCTGGCCATTAGTTCAATTATATTCTCTAATATCCAACTATGGTGAGAAGCTTGATCAGAAAGACCCAGAAGTTTATTTGCTCCCCAAATATCTCAAGACAACCCTTTCACAAAATTCTTGGCTGTAAAAGCTGACAGAAACATTTTCAACAAGTACTTTAGCCGACTGCAAAGAAGAGAGTGGGTCCAGAGAGCCTCATAAAGGCCTTGGCAATCCCCTTACAGGAGCAGCCTACAGCATTTAAAAATAAAGGTAATTTTTTTAAAAAAGGTAAGAACAAAAAAAGAAAAATAGGGAGCTAGCAGCATCTAATGTGAAATACTTCATGGAAGTATTTCCATGTTGTTTCATTACTAGAAATAACAATAATGTTGTGCTTAGGTCTAAAAGGAAAGTCTTAATGTAGTGCAGAAATAATCACTAACATGATAAAAAATAAAAGGTAAATAAGTAGTTATCTCAAGGTTATGAAGAGAGGAAGCGGCAAATCAATGGCTGTCATCACCACCTCACCCCAGGGGATCAGGCAATTGGCTAGACAAGTAAAGCTGGTCAGTCCAAAGAACTGTACAGCATACTAGCCAGTCACACAGTCTTAAGTTTGAACACAGAAACTCATTTCCACAAACGCTCATTGTGGCTACTGTGCTATATGCTAATTTAAAATGATAATCTACAAAGACCTTACATATAAATGTGTAATTAAGTCAAAGTGCTATTAAGTTATATTTTCAATATGATTATCACTAAATACACAGAAAAAAAGGAAAAGGAAATGCAAGAGGAGAAATAAGACGGTAAGCCATGAGTATTTTTGCTATTTTCTTTCTGCCTAGTCTAAATTTACATCAATGAATGTGATTATTTTCAAAAGAAACATTTATTAAAAGCAGAGAGAACACCAACAACTACCATGAGGCAGCACGTCTAGGTAATTATCTTGTAGAAATAGAAACGTTCATTCTTACAAAAAAGTGTAGAAAAATATTCTAACTAAATATGTTTAGTTACTCTGAACATAACCTCCCACACTGTAAACACAAATATAAGATATAAGAAAATGCAAAGGCCTGGAATAGGGCCCAAAACAATTTTTTTAAAGTTGGTTTGTCTTACACTAATTTAAAAAAATAATCTAGAACCTACAATAATCAAGACATTGTCAGGCAGGCAAATATTAATATTGGCATATTGATCAAAGAAAGAATAGAGAATATAGAAACAATTGAACATATTGTCAAAGGATCTTCAGCTAAGACACTAACAAGAATTCAATGAAGGTAGTCCCAAAATGGACCTAGAACAAATGAACTTCCTAACAGAAGAAAAAAAAATCAGCAGGCCCTAGTGGCACATGCCTGTAATCCCAGCACTCTGGGAAGCTGAGGCAGGAGGATCACAAGTTACAGCCCAGCCTGGGCAACTTAGTGACTCTGCAGGACCCTGTCTACAATGAATGAATGAGTGAATGAACAAATGAATATTGGGAGGTGATGTATTGTGAAGATCCTAAGTTCAATCTTCATAACAAAAATAAAACAACCTTGGAACTACTATCTTCAAAATTACTTTAAATGTTTATTAAGATAACTACATGTAAAATCTAAAATTATAAAATTTCTCCACAAAACAACAGAAAATAATTTCACAACTTCAGAGTAAACAGAGATGGTTTTAGACAAATAAAAGTTTTATCAAAACCTTTTTGATAAAACCTTTAGACAAATAAAGATTTTATCAAAAAATAAAAATCTAATATAATCTCATCAAAATTAAAACCTAATGTCCTTTTGAAAAGCCAAGATGTATGCTGCGATAAAATATTTATTAACACATATACCTGACACCAAAGGTTTTATATCCAGAAATATGAAATAGAAAGCTGGTGGCTTAATTTAAAAACAGGCAAAAACTACTTAAGTGAATAAGCAAGGAAAAGATGGTCAACATCACTGATCTACAGAGAAGTGCAAATTAAATCCATGATGAGATACTACCACATACTCAAACAGCCAAACCTAATATTGACCGCATCAAGGGTTTGAGAACAGGAGCAACTCCAATAATCACACACTGCTTGTGGGAGTGTAATATTCACCACACACTTACAATGTGACCTAGCAATTTCAGACCTATTTATTCACTCAAGAAAAATGATTAAGTGCCCCCCAAACAAATTTGTACAGAAAGCTCCAAAAGCTTTATTCATAACAGTACAAGGAAAAAAGCAAATGTATAAAATCCAAATACACATCAATAAATAAACAGAGAAGTAAACATTGAAAATGTATTTGCAGTAAGTGACAACTAAACTGATCTCTTATGCATGGAATGACTTGGATGAATCTCAAAGCACTACTACGTTAAAGAAGCCCAATGCAAGAATTGATCCTGCACAATTCCCTTAATACGAAATTACTTCTTCAATATGCTACAACTAATTTACAGTGGTAGAAATCCGATGAGCGGTTCCAAGAGACAGATGCTAAGTAAAACGTCTGCAGGGAGTATGAAGAAACTTTCAGGAGTGAGGGACATTTCTTCATCTTGATTAGGGTATGGTATGTGTATGCATGTACACAACTATCAGAACAGATCTCACAAATAACTGAATTATATACTTAAAACATGCACATGTTATTATTCAAATATATATTCAGAGATAGTGAAATACTGTTTTATTACATATAGTGAAATGCACACAATCAAACCTACATAATATAAAATACTACATGAAAGTCAATAAAAGTGAAATTAACCAAACTAAGCAAATTAACCATACAAAATTTATTTTCTGGGTTGAATTTTTTCTCATTGAACAATATTCAAATGATTAAATGCAAGAAATGAAGGAAGTATAAAAGGTTGGTGGAGAAAAGTTGGAGTTCTCAGGAGTTATATGATCCTCCTTTGTAGTTAATTCAAGAGTCCTACCAACAGCATGCTAGACAAACACTTATACCAGTAAGAGTGCTCAGACTTCTAAAGACAGTCTTTCCCACTACGAAAACCCCTCATCTCTAGCTTTCTTTTAAGATGAAAACTGTTCTTCTATAGCAGAAACTGGAGTACTAGAGTATACCTGTGGGTGAAATCCAACTTATTATCTGGTTTTTACAAATTCAGTGTTGTCAGCCATACATACTTGTTTGCCATATGCTATTGCTGACTATTCTGAAGTTTTAATAGCAGGGTTTGAGGGCTTCAACAAAACTCAGTTTTTATCTGGTTACACACACACACACACCCCAATTCCCACTTTCTAAAGGAACACCAGAAAAATATATATCCTTTTTACATAATAGCATTCATTAAATCTGGAGAATATTATTTCCATTTGCCCACAGTCTTTTAATCTCCAGTTTCTAACTACTCTTTCCTTCTGTGAGACCAGTTTCAGTAGCTCAAATCCTAAACATGGCCAAACATCAATCTCTTAAAACCATGAAAATTAATTTACCACCCCAGCTAAAATTATAATGGGACCACCGTATTTATGACATCACATTTCTATTAACATAGTTTATGAAGACTTCAATAATTTCTTTTATGCTCCATCACACTAGTGATTCGTATTTCTACAATGAAAACTTTTAAAACATAAATGAACATGTTTCTTTATAAATGAAAGTTCTAAAATATGAGGAGCTATATATAAGTTCTCTCAACAAATCTTGTTTAGGGTTTACAAAAGATGCACTATAAGTCTTTAAAGCTGCTGGACAGAAATTTTTTTACTCACTTATTCTAGGCTATAATTTCATCCTATCATGTTTTACACAAGTTTTCCAGTTTGAAAGTTATTTTCCTGACTGAAACCAAATAGGACTTGTAGTCAAAGTACTAAGGGGAAAATTCAGGTGTGACAGAGATCTGGAAAAGCAAGAGGATGCCTCAAAGAAACCTCTCCAGATGCAGGTTAGTGGAATTGGTGTGGCTTAAACATCAGATAAAATTAAATCCGAATTTAGGTTCTGTTCTTTTCTAGCAAATTTAAAAATTTAGCAAATCATTTTTATACATCTCATATAAAATAGGAACATGTATTTATAGTATCAAAAGTAGATTAAAGTCAAGATATGGTGACTGAGTTGTGTATTACTTGTAGTATTTTAAAACACAAAATTATCACCCAATACTTTCACATAGGAATCACCTTTGCCTAACTTCAGCCTTCTTCTCTCTGGCAGAATTCCATTCTCTTCCTATCCACCTTCTCCTATAAGAATAAGAGAGTTTCCTGACTAGTGTACATTGTTCCTAAGTATGTTCAGCTAATATAATAAAAAAGTGACCACACTGGCAATTGGACTGTTCATTGATCATATGTTGGTAGGCCAATGAGGCCATAGCAGCTCTAAAGGCATAACCTCCAATCATAGCATCATCAGTAAAGTGACAATTTCATCTTCAGGTTACTTGCTGGTACCTTATCTTTCATTTAACTTTAACTTGGAATCAGGATATTTTGGCAGGGTTTAATTCAGCAGGACACAAGCTAAAACTGAAATCATGCAGAGATTAGAGTAGGCCCTGCACAAGGATGACACATAAATCTGTGAAGCATATTTTGAAGAGCCATTTTGGAGTACAGGTCCTCTGATTATTTTTTCCACAATGCCTTTTTTGCAAGTTACACTGCTTTCTCCAGCATTTAGCCTCTTTCTTTAAAGGATAGCAAAAATGACACAAATATATTTGCAAAAAAAGACATTCAGAACATTCCAGATGTGGTTTCTCTCAATTTTTTTGTACTGAGAATCGAGCTCACGACCTCGTGCTTGCCAGGCAGGCACTGTGCCAGTGAGCTACATCCCAGTTTTCTCTCCAATTTATTAACAGCACTTTACACCTATTTTGATATCAAGTATCACAACTCCTGTCCGTATTTTTCCAAACACTGGTATAAGGAATAAGCTTTTATAAAACAGTCTCATTTATGAGTCTATCAGATTAATTTTAAATAATTAAGAGATTTGAGAATACAACTGACTCTTGCTAAGAGTGTAAGTTATACAGCTGAAACAAACCTACAGAAGTACGCTTAAATACAGCTGACCAGACACATGGGACTAATGAGCCTGGATTATCAATCAGTACATTTTTAGGGGAATAGAGAGGATTAAGTCTAGTTAGTAAAAACTTCACCAGCCTTACCTTTAAAAATGGAAATACCACTAACCTTTTTTAAAAGTTCCGTAAGAGTAAATGAAACAATAGGTATAAAGTGCCTCGAAATATAACACACATATTAGGTGCTAAAGACACAAGTACTGAGTAAAACAAAATCTACACATTTGGCATTCCCAGAAAGAACCTCTCTACATAAAACTAATCAATCTTGTTCAAATAAGCTGCTTAGGGTAAAAACTGGGAATGTTAATCTGGCATTATTTCTCATGCTCCCACTTAACCTTTCTGAATGGCAACAAAAACATAATTTTAAAATTCCTTAACAGCATAATATGATATTTAATGCCTCTTATACATCAACAGAAAGAAGATTCAAAACCCTACAAGAGAAAAATAAAACTAACCTGGCCCTGTGCACATTATTCCATTCCCACTTGTGTGAGCCAGAAATAGCAGCCTGTTTCTCCTTTCAAATCAGGATGTTATTTCCTTATACCAGCCACATGGCATGAAAAGAATCTAAGAAATATTGATTGCAAAGATTGCTACAAGAGTCCATAATTATTCAGAATCACAGTTCCTACCAACACAGGTCAAAATAAATACAGTATACTAAACCTAAGAGCCAGTATCTGCTAGGTTTCTATATAAAGATCAAAGTCTTGCAGGGTAAAAAACATTTTAAACTTGTTCCTGTCCTATATGAACCTGCTTTCTTGTTACAGATTCTGAGGTCTTGATCTCATCCTAAACAGCGTTCCAATGTCTGAAGGGAACCTGGCCCCATATATATATTAAGCCACTACTAAAGTCAATGCTTCCTATCCCCCACCAGTCTCCTGATTATTTCACCATGACATACTCACCTCAGCTTCATCATTCAGGCTAGAAACACAATCATGGCTCTGTCCGCCCTAGTTCTTTGTGCCAAGCCCTCCCTTTAAACATATTTTGCCCCAGTACAAGTAAAACTCCCATGCCTTCCATATTTGAAACTTCATTTCCCTCCCTTTTTTAAAGGGAGATTGTTGTTAAAACAAGTCTTTCCATTCTGTTCTACAGAGGACATCAAAGAAGCAGAAAAGATAACCCTCACTCTCAAGATGCCCTTGATCTACCTGAAGGGAGATGCACCGTGAAATAATTAAACAAGAAGTTAACACAACACAGGTTATGTTTTACCCCCTCCACCTACTTCATATAATAAAAAATTAAAATTTGTTGCCCTTGTTTTCAGATGATATACTGTTACTTTATTTTGAAATTATTTAATACATTAAGAAAAATTTTCAGAAGCTACTATTTGAACTTAGAGATAACTGAGCCACATTCAGCATCTTACCCACTTACTCATCTTCTTCCATGAAGTCTTCCCTGATTAACCGGAAGAAAGCCTGGCACTGTTCTACCTACACACAGTGCCAAAGGTGCCACCTGAAATAATATGCTTACTTAACTTCCCATATAGGAAAATAAACCACTTAAACAATATATCTATTTAATTAAACACATTTCCCCAGTGATCTTGTTTTACCACTGCTTAAATTAGCTTTGAGTAAGACAAAATGGTTCTCTATATTGCTTGTCTACTTTCAGGTGGCTTGAACACTTGGAAAATTTAAGTCTGTAGTAAAATATAATATGTGGAAATTCAGCAACAAGTCAAAAAATAACTGATGTCTCTCTCACTGTTCGACATTTTTTTCCAAAGGGGGAAAAACGTACTCTTTTCAAGACACATCTCTATAAACGATGTCAAACTCTGCCATGTAAGACTCTTCTTCACCAGCTCCACATTTTAATAAATACAAATACAAGGATCACGACCTACTGAATCTGCTGTAGAAGGACCCCTTCAGGAGTTCCACACATTTGCCTCTGCTCCTACCTCAATTATTAGTAGGCTCTCCCGACTGCCTGACCACACCTGTGAACACTGAGCATATATAAAGCCCAGCACACATGGCCTAGATTCTTGAGGAGCAATCCCTATCTCATACACTCTTCCCATAGATGAAGCTGTCATATGTATAACTAAATAGGACTGCATTTTTATAACTCTGTAAGACAAACTTTTTAAAAGTTTAATTCCTATGTCTAACGAAAGGAATTAGATGATTCAAAACACAGTCACTACATTTACATTAAAAGAAAGTGAGCTTTTCTTTTTTTTCCTTGCCAGTACTCTGGCGGCACTGAATAAAATAATTCTGAAATTCTTTCAATGCTGCCTTCTAAAAAGTTACATTTTATGTGTTTGAAACTCAGTTTCATTTATGTGTAAAAGGAAAGAACAACTGGGATGGGGGAAAGGAGAAAAGAAGGGAGATTATATATATATTAGTAGTTAATTTCTACTTCCTTATTGAAAGCAACAGTTAATGCTTGTTTGACCAAACCTGCATACCTGTATCTGGAAATATGAGCAACTACTTTGAAGATAACAATATGTAATATCACCACCACTGTCACCTTGTTTTGAAATTCTGCATCATTTTTATTGTTCTGATTTTGCCTTTTTGGTTTTTTCTCTTTAAAATAATTTTTTTTAAAAAAAAATATAAAAGTTCTCAACTTAAGAAAAAATAAAATTACATTAAAAAGTTACATTTAGACCTGGGCTAGCTATCATATCAGAACTCTGCCTACTTTCTCCTTAGATTACTAAAACTCAGATTCCTGCCAAGTTATCAACTATTACTAGCCAACTAAATTCTCAAAGTTTAGTCTTGATTTCCTAAATTGACTGGAGTCGATTTAATTCTCTTTAAGCCTTAGATTCACTAAAGACCTTTCACTACATTCAAGGTTTCCAACCTCACACCTCCGCACACAGAGGGTTCCCCCTCTTCATCAACATCAAAAGCAATACCTATGCTGCTGCTATTTCTCTATCCTTTGGTTTGTAATTGGTATGGTTATCTTTGTGATGGCCTTCCAAGATTGTTGAGTTAAAATGCAGAATTTAACATTTGAACCTTTTACTGAATGACTGAACTCACTAAAGAGCTTTGGATATACAGAGGCTAGCCGAATTAACGGTGTCCTTTTCCTTCTTCCCCAGACTGTATTATCTGGTGATCTTCTCCACTAAAGCTGGATGTAGAAGATTGTGTTTTGTTTATACTTAAGTCAAAGTATGTAATGCTATCTCAGTCTCACCAGGAGAAATTCAGTTCAAATAATAGCTTCTGAAAACTTAAATAAGGCAATGTTAAAAAAACCAGACCTCACATTTCCTGAGTTTGTTTTCAGGTTTTTTGGGGTTTTGTTTTGTTTTTTACTATTACCAACAACTCTGCATTAATTATCTCTGTACGTCTATATTGACACATATTTGCAAATATATCTAAAGGCTACAATATTGGGCTAAAGTATTACTCTACAAACATTTTATTTAAAGGAAGATATACTTATTTTTGGTTTTGCAGGCACTATGGTCTCTGGTGCAATTACCCAGCTCTGCTTTACAGTGCACTGTTTCAAAACAGCTTGAAGAGAGGTTTTTGAATGCTCTCATCCAAAGAAATCATAAATGTTTAGGATGGTGAATATTCTAATTACCCTAACTGGATTATAATATAATGCATACATATACTGAGACATCAAGATGTCCCACCAAAATAGGTACAAGTATAGTTAGTCAATCATAAATAAAAGTTTAAAATGAAGTCATATTACTTAGTTCTTGTGGGGAGGGAACGACACAACTCTGTCATCCAGTGCAAAATCAACAGAAGAAGGAAAACATAACTAGGCGTGGCTCTATTACAATAAAATTTTATTTACAAGAGACTTAGTAAGTCAGATACTGTCTGAAGGCAATACAAAGACTCTTGTTCTAGAGGTCTAAACATTAAATGGCCTTGCTAGCCTGAAGGGTATAGTGTCCCCTTTATCTAGAGATATTTTTCAAAACATTCTGTGGGTGCCTAAAACTATGGATATTGCTGAACAGTTTCAAATAATGTTTACATATTAGGCACAGTACAGAGTAACAATAACAATAACAGAACAATTTTAACAACATATCATAATGAAAATATTTAAAACTTATGATTTCTGGAACTTTCCATTTAATATGTCTGATTTCTTCCTCTGGTAACAGTTCTGGATTTCTGTGGGTAACTAAACAATGAAAACTATAGAAACGGAGGGCTATGTACGTGTTTGACAATTTTACTGATGCTCAAGTAGATCTCTTTTTCCATAGAACACCCCCAAATAGACACTTCAGCGATAGCACCTGGTGTCAAAACTACATACTAAAGTATCTGAAGTTTGACCATTTGCTACCTCACAAGATAGGTTGTCACTCTTTCTGATGAAGATAGAAGACATGATACTCCTGAGTCAGAGACCTTATGAGTCACATCCCAACAAGCAACATGAACATCAGCATATTTGCATCAGTTTCCTTTACCGACACATGCCATGGAAAGATGTCTGCACAGTTGGTGAGTTCACAGGAAAGGAAGCCTGAGTTTGGGGAGCCCCAGTATTTTTTTTAAATCTCATTTTTTACTAGTATATGCTTGCAATACGTAATGAATATATTCTTCCATAGTGGGGCACTGGTGCGTACACACATCACTTCTTGACCCTTTTACTTCTCCTTCCTCCTCCCCATCCTCATCTCCCCCATCTCCTGGTCCTTAACACACAGTACATCTTTTGGTGCTCTGGAGAGACATTATCTCCATTACAGTAAACACATTTGCCCCTTGTTTTATAGGGAGATACTAGAACTGTTTTCCAAGGCTGTTTACTACACAAGCATCCTTGAATAGGTAATCCACAACAAAGGCAGTCAGGACCTGTGCTTGCAAAATATGGGGAAAGGCAAGTGGCCCATGGACAATTACCTTCTAACAATACACATCTTTCATTTCTGTTTCATCTTGAGCATCTGGTAAATTTTTCAAAAACCACGCTGTTCTCTTAAACCAACTCAATAGACAAAAGACAGGATCAAACTTATTTAGCTCTATCAACTACACTGATTCATCTGACCTAAGGGAGGACTGAGGTTATTTATCATGTATTTATGGCTACTATAAACAGGACTCCAAGCAAAAAGATGAGGCTAATGTAACAGCACTATATTCCACCAAGACTTCCAGGCTCCTCGACCCACGTACTTGACAAAAACCTGTAAGTCATGAAGGTCTACCTCAGAAACCTGGGTGGCTGTGTGTTTCTATACTGACCTTTCCTATTCATACCCAAGTGATATAAACAGGCATAGCAGGATATTTTACCAGTTACACGAGTGAGCCTTAGAATCTGCCTAGCCCATACGAAGTCTAAGGGAACTCTACCATCCATAATCCTGGCCAGTGAACTGATGTGATCTGAGTATCTTCTAGAGGTGAAGTGGTATCACTCATCACTTCAGCTGAAGTTAGGAACTGATGTCCTAACCCTATCCTGATGACTCCATCCTGCATTTAACTGCAGGCAGCAGTAATGAATCAGTCATTTCCCTAGAAGTCCTCCCACCTCAAGTAATCAAGATTGGTCTTAGTTTGGGTTTCTGCAATCATTTGAGAACAACATCGTGTTTCCTTAAATTCCTAACTGTCTCTTACAAGCACTCTTATGGTAAAAGTCACTGTGATTTTGGTAATGAAGCAAGTTAATATCTGGCTTCCACACTGAAAGTACAGGGCCAGGAGTACACAAAGTGTGCCTGGAAAGATGTGTTTACAATTTTCAAAGCCCCATAAGTGGGGCCTACATCAGTAAAGGCACAGGCTCACTGCTATTTATGTGGCCTTCCAACAGGATGTTTGCTTTAGGGTTCCCAGTTTAGTTTAAATAATAAAATTTGGGTCCTTTTTTTTCTTTTCTTTGCCAGGTTAGCTAAAAAAATATCAGCCGAGTTCTGTCTGTTCATACACCAGTCAGGTAGCACTGGACCATCCATGGAATGACTGAGCAATGGCTCCAGGAACAGGGAAGGGAAACACATCTGACCGTGTTGGCAGGTGCTTTGCATGGGAGGTACCCATACTAGAGCCATCTCCTGTTGTTTCCAAACAACTTCAAAGGTTAAGGGAATTACAAACCATAAGCAGAGATACAACAGTTTGGCAAACTTCATAAAGGAATATCTTTCTTTAGGAATATCTGGTGTTGCAGGAGTCCCCCTAAAGGCAAATGTCGACAACGTCCACTGCCCCCGGGGGGAAGTGTTATGTTACATTCTAGTAGCTATAAATCCATCCTTTGTTCAATAATTTCCTTCTCAGACTCAACCCTTTCATCTGTAAGAGCCACATACAAAAGAAACTAGAACATTTAAAAATTAAATGGCCCAGAGAACCCTCCACCCTGACCTACATGAGCTACTGTAGAGATTTTGTGATCAGGATATCTGACCAAACGGTTGCTATGCTTATGACCTGACATATGGCAACCCAGCAAAGAAATTCAGGTGACTGAACCAGAATTAAATTTTAATCCCCTAAAATTCCTTTATGTAGGCTGCTGCCTGGAGGGTACACCAACTACAATGGTCTGGGGCAACCATTAGCATGGAGAAAGGGAGGCAGGGGAAGCAAGTGAAGGGAAGAAAATAAAACAATGTCCAGAATTTTTTTCTTTCTCTAAATCAGGGTCTTGCAATTTAGCCCAGGCTGGCCTTGAATTTGCAGTGATCCTCCTGCCTCCACCTCTCAAATGCTGGGATTACAGGCATGCACCACCCCCAAAATTTTCCAAATTTGTCCACAAAATCAATTGAACCTTCCATTCTCTTAATTAACCAGAATGTATCTAAGAGGAGGTGATCATTTTGGTGCCCACACGTTTAAAGATTAATTCTAGGTCCATTCCAACACTCAATGATACTGAATTCCTATGGATGATAGAGAATGTGGAGACCCCCACTGAATTGTTTATCAGCCAATAAGCGAGTGGCTTTTGGAATCAGAGCAACACCATCATCATGACACAAACAGTTCTATAAACTGAGCACATGACACAGGTTAGTTCTGAAGGCCAAACAGTGTGGGCAGTTAGCTGATGGAACTGGAACAACAACATCATAACCTCAAAACGCCTCAGCAACAGTGACATGACGCCAGCAGGTCCAAGAGGAGGTCAAATGTCCAGTGTGGCCAATCCACCAGAAACAAGCAGAAACACCAGTCTCCACAAGGTGACCCCATAACTGGAAGACAGTGAGCCACAAGTCTGGAATACAGTGATGTCTCACACAAAAACACAGTGCTTTGAACACCGGTATTTGCATCTGTATCTCTAAAGAGATGGTTCTAGGCATCATATTGGCAAGGAACTGACATTCCACTGGATATATTTAAACACACGGCATTATTTTTAAATATCCATACCAAACGCTGAACTGTATCTTTTATAATTACTAAACTTAAACAATAATTTCAAAGATAGATGTCACCTTAAAAGTAAGTTCCTTCGGATTTTAAAAAAAAAAGCATGATACCTCTCTACTCTATAAAAGAACAAACTGTTCTTGATAAACCATAGGATTTTACAAATGCTTCGAATGGTTGGCAATCATGGTTGTGAAGCCACTCTGTTAATACAAAATTCTATTTTGCCCAAGTCCATATACTTTGTCTGGACTATAGTAGGCATTTCATAAATGTATACTGAATAAATTAAAATCTGAAACCAGATGTTAACTTTTTTATTGTCTGCCTCTCACTTACCCTCAGCTGCATAAATGTATCACAATGACCACGGAAGTGATCATGTGTATGAAAATGTGAAAGAGGAAAACAGTTTCTTTTTGTTGGTGGTATTCATATTAGTTACACCCCCTGAAGGAAAAGATCTATGTCATCTTGTATGATCTCAGTGTTTTTTCTAAAAGTATTTACTCTTAGAGACTCTCAAATCTTTAAGACAATTAAACCTAGCATCTTACTCTTATGCAGAGAAGAAAAGGAAAACAACATCACAAAGACCCACGAGAAACTTGGAAGATAAAGAAACCAAACCAGATTGAAAAGACTATTCCTGTGGAGCACACTGCGATATGACATCCAATTTCCCTGAAGAATGACTCATTGTCCCAGGTGCTAGGAGTGCCTAGCCAGCTTTCCCCAAGATTTTGTCCCTTCGTGAGGCATCGCACACCCAATAAAGGGTCAATGAAGGCCTAAAATCTCGTTAGTCCAACTCAGGGACAACTCCACAACAGTCAGCTCAGCTCCTGAATCCACAGCAGGACTAATCAAAGACGGTGCTGTGCCTGAACCACAGTTCATCTCTTCCCTCTGCCCTCTTTGGCTTCTTCCCTTGGTTTCACAAGTGCTGACCTTATCAAGGGCACTCGTACATGCACTGCATGCTGAGCTCTACCTCACACTCCTTATGGAGTCAAGCCTGCAATAATCTCCAAAGATCATAGGTCTATAGAGCATACAAGCATTAAAACACCTGCAGCAATTCTAGCTGTACATTCTAGTAGTTGAAGAAACAGCACTATGGAATGAAGAAGCTTCCACTCCTGTTTCTCGAACATTTCCAAATAAAACAAACCTTTTTATTTAAAAAAATTCATATATGGCAAATTCTAAAACATTTTAAAGATCTCTGTATATAGCCTACTGGCATTACTTTCCAGGCTAAGACATTTCCTTCCTTCTAACCCAACTAACAGTAGTTGAACACATTAAGTACATTAAATGTCAAATTAACCATGGTCTTATGTTTTATGTGATTTTTCATCTTAATTTGTAATCATAATAGAAGTCCCTCATGTATTTCTTCAGAAAAATTATTTAAACCAGAAAGGCAGTCTTCCTTTTATGACCCCGCTTAAGGAAAAACTTTCCAGAAATGTCACTGTAAAATGCAAACATAAAATGATTTAGACAGCCTGTCAGTAACAACATCATTTCATATAGATATAGCTACCTGTATCATTCCAAGCAGCAAAGTGAGAACAAGAATCAACCATACAACACTTTCAGGTCCACTCTTTGTTGGTTCTCAAAAACATAATCACTTCTCTTAGGAGTTCTTGAAATCATAAAATTCTTTAAAACTGACAGAAAACCCTCAGACTCTTTGTAAATACTTGAACTGGGCCAAGAGGATCACTGTGAATTCAAGGCCAGCCTGAGGCACACAGCAAGACCTTATGTCAACCCCACCCCCCACAAAAGTAAATGCCCGAGCTGAAAGTATCTGCCAACCTGTAGTTAATGCAGAAAGGGTAGTGGAGCATGCTTTGGTAACACACATTGATTCAATACTTAATCACTTCAAAAAGTTAAACTGACTGTCCCGGGTAAAAATTGTGTCAACCATTTCCTACAAGGTCTAGATTTATGGTTTCAAGTACAGTCAAAAGCTAGCACTCATTAAAGGCTCAACCCACTTATCTTAACAAGGACCAGGCATTTTCAACACCTAAAATCTTTAACGCACCAGCTTAAGGATATCTAACCTGAAGTAATATGACTAAGTAAGAATGGGGCTGTATGAACTGCCAGAATTCTGTTTTCAGGAGTACAACATTAAGAACTTCTGAAGACATCACAAAGAAGAATGACTGTTAACCAACTTCCAAAGTTTACCTAGCACTACACTGGCCATATCAGCCCTAAAATAAACTAACCTATCAACTTTAGTACTCAGATGTTTCACAAATACTCCAGCTATTTTTAAATCCTCAGTAAATTAGGCAGTAACTATTTTCCTAATTTTTGCTTTAGGAAGAGATAAAAGTCTTTCCTTCATAAAGAAAATGAGCTCTAAGCGAGTAGATGCTGAAAAAATTTCATATTGCAATTGAAAGTAAACTGATTCTACTGTCTCTCCTCCCTCCTACTGCCATGCCAATGTTACAGTGAACTTACTTTTTTGTTTGTGTTTGTGGCATGGTCTCTCTACGTCGGTCAAGCTGGCATTGAACAGCCCAGGCTGTCCTTGAGCTTGCAATGATCATCTTGCCTCAGCCTCTGGATTACAAGTGGTGGGATTACAAGTGGGCTCCACCATGCCCAGCTTGGTAAGCTTATTTAAAATTTTTGCTTTTATAAAGAATTTACCATAGAAATTTCAATTTTTTCACTAGAAGTTACATTGGATTGTGTATCTTCTTTTTAAGTTTTCTGCCCACCAGCAAATAAAATGTCAACAACTTGAATCCAAATTATAATGGTAATTTTTCCACAAATGTTTCTTCGTAATTCTCTGACATCCATACTGTTCTTTTCTGAAACATTGAGTCATTCTCTTAGCAAAGTTCTCTTCTGCAACTGATAAATAGTTAACTGTGTCAGTCTCTTGTGCACAGGCTTCGCCATGCCTGGAACCATTCATTCTCTTATGGCCAATCCGTGGACATCAGAAAGTACTTCAGTAACTGCATTTTCTACAATTTTGCTTTATTCTTAGTTTATACTATATGGTCACCAGAGAGCAACCAATGAAGATTCTGACTCAAAAGCAATGGCCTCAAGCTATGAAGTATGTTTGAACAAATACGATTTTAGAAATAATTCACCAAGAAAACTCTGGTTTTCCTGTGCAATCTCTGTGGAGACCTGTAATTAAGAATACTTATATAGTAAGAACTTCAACACAAAACTGACCTAAGGGATTCGAAAGGATTTAAGAAATATTTTTTAAAATTATCTTTAAATAAGACCGCCCAAAGAAAAGGTTGTTAAAATAGTTAATTAAATATTATTAATATTAATTAATTACCTGATACTATAAATTTAAAAATTAAAACATAAACACATCCAAAAGAATAGTTTCAATCATATCATTTCCTGCTATTTCATGAAAGTAGCTATTTGTCAGTTATCATTACAAATTAAACCACAAGATTTTAGAGTTAGAAAGGACCCTAAGGATATAATACTGCCTCCTCATTTCATAAGAGAAGAAATCTAGGCCCAGAAAAGTAAAGTCACTTGACTGATATTAGTTGCTACTGGTAGACCAACAGGTCTTAGTAAAGCACTCTTTCTTTTCCTACAAAGTGGAAAAAGTTGGACATTCTCTAAAAGTCTACTGAACAAGTCCCTCATTCCATCTTTTTATACTGCTCTCTTCAAATGTACAAAATATGAGAGAAAGAGTTAACTCACATGTCAAAGGAAACATGTAATACCTTTTCTCTGGTCCAATTCAGACTAGGTCTGCTAGAAATGACTTTCTGTAAATCATTATACAGAAACAGAACAAATACTGACCCCTACTTCTTGGCAGAGCAGACTTCTTTGTTGAAATATGATAAAGTAGTCTTATTTTGACTCATAGGGTTCACTATTTCTTGAAAATGTTTAGCTGTATATTAAAGTACTTAACCTCTTTTAAAATTTAGGTGCTGGGTAGGGAATATCAGCTTAGTGGCACAGTGCCTGCCTGGCAAGATCAAAGTCTCGAGTTTGATTCCCAGTACCAAAAAAGAAATTTAAGGTGATATATCACATAATAAAATGTGGCTACCTTTGTAGAAAATAAATGTATAGATTCAGAAAAACCTAAAATCTTGTAAACATGTTTTATAAAAAAATTACGTTTTTTGCTGTTAAATTTTCTGAATTCCTTATATTTTCTGAACAATAACCCCTTGGAAAAAAATAGCTTGCAAGTGTTTTCTCCCATTCTGCAGGTCGTCTCTTTGCTCTGTAGCTAATACTGTTTATGTGACACAATCAATATGTGGCAATTACTGAAACTACCTAAAACACAATTTAAGGCTCCCAGTGTCCAATATGCTTTCTCTACCTTGCTAATTTCTCTTATCTCACTTTGTTTCTCATTTCTAGAGAAACTTAGTCCAAACTAGTAATAATCTTTAATTCCAATGCCAACAAAGTCATTATTTCTGGTACAAAATTAGTATATACTATGTGAACAAAAACTTTATCTGATCTCATTATGAAATTTTGGATATATAATACATCACTGGTTCCCTTATACTTTCTGTGAAGACAATACAATGCAGCTGCAAGTTTTTAAAAGGGGGGGTTCACTTTTATTTACTAAATATCAACCAAGTACAGAATACATGGAACTATTTATTTCAATACACCACACAAAAAGATACATCCTTTGTCATAACTGACCTTATAATCTAATAAAAGCAATACCAATATGTCCAATAAAATATAAAACATTTGGAAATCCACTGAAGAGCAATTAGGATGACTATTTAGCTTCTTTAAAATACTCAACAGACTGTTATAAAAAGAAATAGATTCATTTTGTTTCAACAGCAGAAATGAGGTGTACAGGCAGAAAGCGGTCGGAAACTATCAAATCCAGCATTTCCTCAGATTCTCCCATAGAACACTGATCCCTCAAGGTATATCGCAATAGAGTTCCATGTTCAATTAAATCCAAGAAAAGCATGCAGTATTTCACAGTCCAGTGGAGTACCTATCCAGGAAGCATAGTATCATACCTGCAGAAGTACCAAGGACCATTAGAGCAGATGAACCTCCTTAGTCACAGATCCCACATTTACAGATATGTCTTATTAAAATTTACTTGAACAGATACTAGGCTTTCTAGTCAGTTGTGGACATTTAAAGAGCAGCATACAATTTGAGTCACCAACCAGCCCTTCTCAGCCAACCCAGGACAAGGCCTTCTTGTTTCAGCGCTCTCACTGTAAACAAGTGTCCTTTGTGTGTTCTATTTAGTGCCTTATTAATTTAATTTTTTTGGGGGGGAGGGTTGGTAATTTTGCTCTTTCAAAAATGCCTTCCAGACATTTTAACTGCTGCCTAATGTTCCTAGGTACAGGCTGTGATATGCATTATGGAGAAAGTGTGTTAGGTTAGCTCTGTTAAGGCATGACATAAGCTGTAGGCTGTGAGTTCAATGTTAATGGATTAATAAAAGTTACATACTGATCACTTAATGAAAATGATGTATCCAGGTATTTGCACTTAATGAAAATGATGTATCATCTTTCTACTTTGAACAGTAAGTTCAGCACTAATTCAGTGTTCATGTTGACCTTAGAGAATATAACCATCAAGAAAGAGAACCCCCTCTACTTAACCAGTACCACACACATCACCAACAGGTTTCCTCCACTCATAGAAAATAAGGTTTTATAGAACTTTTTTTAGTATTAAGATTTCTCATGAAAAGAGAGCTTAGAAAATAATCATGTTTCTCTTGTGGAATAAAAAATTTTTCTGTATATTGTTAATAAAGTAGCACGGTACTCTAAAAGTGCAATTTTAAATACTGAACTTTCAGCTCACCAGTAAATTCAATTTGTTTTGAGAACTGAGCCACTTTTCTTCATTCTAGATGTGATATGAAAAAGGATTAGTTATGATTCACAAAATGCTTCAGCACCAGCAAATGTAGTACAGCACGGTAGGCTCCACAGACCACACCTGCTTTATCTGTTTAAACTTGAAGCTTGACAGTTAATAAATGGACATATAGTCTGCCTTCAGATTAAAAATTTCTAATTCAAAAGAAAAGCTTTTGGGAACTTCTTTAAAATCACTTCGTTTTCTTTTTTGGATGGGAATATATCTACATATGACTCTCTACAAATGACATGCCTGGCTGACAACCATGTTTTTGTTGGTTTAGTGCTCTGTGCTATGACCCAAAATACAGGAAGGAATCAACAGAGGGGAGGGCAGGGAGGGGGTATCCCTCACAGTGCAATGCTTCTCAAAAGCATGAAATATAATCCTTTTATTCTTTTTGAAAACTTTTAAATATTCTAATTTCTTTACATTTTCATCTAAATTGTGATGTCAAATTCCCTGTGTCCATAAAATGTACCTCTAAAGCTTTTATTGGAAGTGTATCAAATCTATAAATCAAATTGGGAAGGATTGACCGTTTTTATGTGAAAACAGAACACTTCCACATTTATTAGGTCTGTTTTGATTTCTTTCAGCACTATTTATATTTCAACCCACAGACCAAGTATACATGTATATTTATATTTAAGTATCTGTTCCTTTGGAACTGCTGTAAAATATTGTTTATTATTTCATGTTCCTATTGTACATTGCTAGACAATAGTCTTTCAGTATCCACACAGTATCCAGTAAACCCACAAATACCAAAATCAAGATACTCAAGTTCCTTTTAAAAATGGCCTAGTGTTTGACTATGACCTATACATATTCTCCCGTATATTTTAAATAATCTCCATATTACTTATAACACCTAATACAATGTAAACACTACATAAATAATTGTTATATTCCTTAGGGAACATTTCAACAAAATGCTTAGTTCAGACACAATTTTTTTCTCATATTTTCAATCCGTGATTGGTTGGATCTGCAGATGAAGAACCCAAAGAAATGACAGGCCAAATGTACAAGGAGGGAGGGAGGGAGGGAGAGAGAGAGAGAGAGAGAGTGTGCGAGTGTGCGTGCGTGCGTGCGTGCGTGCGTGCGTGCTCCTGTATCCTTGCTAAACTCTAGGTTTTTCAGGAATCTTTGGGACAATCATGTTGTCTGTCAATGGAAACAGTTTTATTTCTTCTTTCTCAATCTCCTCCTCTTTTATTTCCTTTTGTTGCCATATTAATGCTGACCAGGATTTCCAGTAAAATACTAAACTGGAGAAAGGTTAAGAGTAGACATTCTTGTCTTGTTCTCGATCGTGGAAGAAAACCTTCATTCTTTCACCTTTAAGTATGTTGATACCTGTAGTTTGTTTTGATTATGTTTTTCCTTTTAAGAACAGTGGAATTTAATTTGCTAAATTTTTTGAGGATTTCTGCAATATGTTCATGTGGTAAATTGGTCCATAGTTTTCTTTTTCCTTTGTCCTTCCTTTATTGTTTACTGTTTGTCTGGCTTACATAATCAGGTTAATTCTCGCTTCATAAAGAAAGGTGGAAAGTGTTTCATCATCTTCTAAGTTCTGGAAGAGATGGGTAGAAAAATAATGTTATTTCTTCATTAGATATTTGATAGACTTGACCAGTAAAACCATCTGGGTTTGAGTAATTTGGGGGAAAAGTTGAACTATAAATTCAAGTTCTTTTAAAAAGGCTATTCAAGATTATCTACTTCATCTTGAGTGAGTTTTGGTAGTTTGCTGTTTCAAAGAATTATTCCATTCCACCTAAACTGTAAAGTTTGTGTTCAAAGAGGTTCTTGTTGTGAACTGTTTGTTCCTGTTCTTTGGATTCCTATCAAGTCTACAGTATCTCCTTTTTCTTTGTTGATACCTACTTCTCATATCTTCTCCTCCTTGTCTATCCTACTGATAAAGATCATCAATTTTAATGATCTATGAAAAAGGAAATACAGCTTGTAGCTTCACTTATGTTCACTTATGTTGTTCTATTTTACATTAATTTTTTTTCTCCTATTTTAGATTTATCTTTTCTTCCTCTGTCTAGTTTCTCAAGATGGAAACATAGATTTATTGATTTGAACTCTTTCTCTCTTTTCCAATATAAGCACTGAGTCCACAACTTTTTTTCAGAATACTGCCTAGGCAGCATAACTTTAACATGTTATTTTTCAGTCCAAAATATTTTTACATGTCCCATGAAGCTTCCTCTTTTACCAAATGGATATTTAGGAGCCTACTCTCTAATTTCCTACTGTCTAATTTCAGAATTTTTCTGGTATCTTTCTGTTCCTAATTTCTGCTATATTTCCATTGTAATCTGACAAAATATATTTAAGAATTCAATTATTTTAAATGTTAAGATTTAAGAGCAAAATATCAGCTATCTTCTCAAATATTGCGTGTGTACTTCTGAAGAAAACAGTACAGTCTGCTCTCGTGGAGAAAATATTCTATAAATGATAATTAAATCAAGCTGGCTGATAGCATTTTCCAGACTATCTATATGCCTGGTGATTTCTGGACACTAAGTTTTAGCTATCCTAAAAAATGAGAGTTTAAGTCTTCAACTACAATTATTGATTGAGCTCACTGTCTGTCTTTTAGATGCTGTTAGATTTTGCTTCAGAAATTTTTCAATTCTGCTGTTAGGCATATACACATTTAGAATGGCTATAGCAACCCTTCCTTCAATGCAATACCCCCTTGTACCCTCAGTATGCTAGGTGTTGTTATTAGTACGCCCACTGCAGCTTTTCTTCTCATTAGTGTTTGCATGCTTTTTCCATCCTTCTCCCCCTCCTCTCAAAACGCAGCATTGAACCAAGTGATCACTGAGCTACATCCCTAGCCCATTTTATTTTGACTCAAGGTCTCACTCAATTACTCAAGCGGCCTAAGCCTCCCACATAGCTGAGATTACAGGTGTGTGGCACTACAGTCACGTAACAGCCACCAATTTTTCATTCATTTTCTGCTTTTTCCTTTCCTGCCTTCTTTTGATTTGTAGGAATGTTTAGTGTTTCTTCAATTTAGCCACTGTGATTCTAATACTTCTTTATTTTCTAAGTAGTGGCTCTAGAGATTATAAAACATTCCTAATTTTCCAGAGTCTACTTTCAATCGCATTTTACTACTTCAAGTGGTCCTTTGATGTTATATGTAACACTACGTCATTAAGACTACATCGGTTGTTATCATTTCTGCTTTCAAATGCCAAATATATTTTAAAGAACCAACGTGGAGAAAAACACTCTATGACTGTCACTATTTGTGTTTATCTTCTTTCATTCTTGATGTCCAAGTACCTTTCTTGTATCCTTTTCCTTCCTCAAGAACGACCTTTAGTACTCTTTTAGATCATGTGTGCTAGCAAAAAATATTATTACTTTTCCTTCATCTGAAAATACCCTTAAGCCACATTCATTTCTAAAAAATATTTTTGCCGATAATAAACTATTCGTTAAGCATTTTGGGGGGGTATTTTTGGGTCTCTCATGTTCATGTTTTCTGACAAGAAATATCTTCATTGATTGCTTTCAACATTTTTTTCTTGTTTTTAGTTTTCAGATTAACGATGACATGTTTGAGGATGGATTTCTATAGGTTTATTTCACTTCAGGGTTTCTGAATCTGTATTATTACCCCTTTCACTACATGCATGATATTTTTAGGTACTTCTTCAAGTATTTTCTCAATATCACCTTCTTTCTCAAAAATGTCTAGTTTCTTTTCCTATAACTCTGGGGCTTTGTTTAAGATTCTTTCCCTCTCTTTTGTTCATACTAAAAATTCTCTATTGAATTACCTTCAAATACAGTGATTTTTTCATTACATTCTGCTAGTGAGGCATCCAATGGAACTTTTTCCACTAGTATTTTTCACTTCTAACATTTACACATCTTTTTATCTTCTATATTTCTCTACTGAGACTTTCCCATTCATTTCCAGAGTGTTCATAATTGCTTATAGAAATAGTTATATAATAACTGCTATAAAGTCTCTTTCAGATAGTTCCAGAGTCTGTATCACAAATGATGACACATGATTTATGGCACTGCTTTTCCAGGTTTCTCCCAGTGTATAATCAGAGTGATTTTCCAACTCCTTGGGTCATCCTTTCTTTCTCACTTCTTCAGCCAGAATACTGTGGCTTTCAGTGCCCCGCTTTATCACATACTTCTGATACTGTGTCTGCTCTGGGATCCAGCAGTGGAATGGCAGAGAAATGGGGAGAAAGCAATAGGGTGTGCTGACTTGAAAGTCACCACCCCTTAGTTTTGGCTAGAGGCTTCTACAATAGCATCTGCTGATATTACCAAACAGTTGCATGAGAGTGGAGCACGGAAAAAAGAAGAGGGGAGAAGAATGGAATTTTTAATTGAGGAGTTGTATCTTTCCTGCTTCTTGAGCCAGAATTAGCAGGCTTCTTTAGGAGCTTTCTGTGTCTAGGTTTCAGATTCTGTTAAATTCAGGTCCAGGGATAATGGAAAGAAAAAATGGCTAACTCACAGCCAGTTTGATGGCATTTTTGAATTCTATTCTTCTTTCCCAATCTACCTGATACTATTTATTCTGAAGAGTCCTCGGGTAGCTCCTTCCCTGGTTTTTATAGATGGATTCAATGGGAGACAGATGGTGTATGTGCTTAAAATATCAGACAGGGAAATGGAACTAGTTTCTAACTTCTCACTCAATAGTCACTGACACATTCCTCAAATATTCTTATTAAGAAACAGCAGTTATCTAAAATAAAATTATCTTGGGAGTTCTCCATCAGGAACCATAAATCACATGACAGCGAACTCTAGAAAAGAAGCCATGACATTACCAGCAAAAATCTGATCATGTTTTTGGCTAAAGAGCCTTTTTGAGTACAGGCTGTCACTGCAAAGTTCTCAAAATTTTGCTTCCTTACTCTTTGCTTCCTTTCTCCTTAGGCTTTATCAAAACTGCAATGACATAATATCTATATCCCTGCATATTTATGTGAATGATCCTTTCATCTGTAACTAGTTGAGCATGACCACTCAACCAAATGTTAAATGACATTTACTAGTAGACTCAAAGTAAAAATAACAGGACATGTTTTATTGTAAGAGACTGGACCTTAATCTGTTTCAAATATTGGCTGTTATCTGAGAAATAAGATTTCTAATTTATTTTTAACAACTAAAAGTCAAAAGGAGAAAGAACGAATTAAGAGAACTTGGATTTGAGATCAAGGATTTAAAAAATAAAACTCATGAATATCACACAATAGTAGTGCTTTTCTCTGTAAGAAATCAAACCTTCGTTTATTTTAATCAACTTACTTTTTCTATACTCTGTTTAAAAAGTTAACTATTGTACAATAAAGAAAATGTTTACCTAAATACAAGTATTTAGTATTTCTAAATACAAAGAAAATGTTTACCTAAATACACTATATTTATTTATATATTTAATTTTGTAGTTCTGATAAGAGAGCATTTTAAAGGGTTAAAGTACAAAAATTAGCAGCTTGTTTTCATTTCTTTTAAAAAAAGTTAAACGCTTTGCAATAAAGAATTATCCATCTTCATCCAAGTAATCAGTATATCTGTACACTACAGACTAAAAAGACATTTTCCGTAATCCACACTGATGAATTCATTTTTCCTCCAAATTTTACTTAATGAGTCCATATCTGTTAGCCAACTGAAAGTTTGAAGTAACAACTAAAATATTAAAATACAGCAGTTATAATTAAGTAGAAGGACACAAGTTCAAACTTTTCTATGTGCGTTTCACATTTGGCCTTTCCTGTGCCTCTAGATCTTGTCTACCGTTTTGTCTTGTCCTAGGTTGGGCACTGGTCACATGACAGGAAAAGAGCTGGTGAAGGGAGGAGACAGAGAAAAAAAAAGATAAAGGAATCCAAAAAAACTCACCACTAATCAGTGCAAATCCTTCACCATCAGTAGAAAAACAACTTACTGAGATTCTGGGTCAGGAATATTGTCTTTCATTACAAGGTCTGGTAACATATATAAAAGACCTGGGGAATTAAATCAAGCTTCTAAAAACTACCTAACATATATGAAGAGTTTATATGGAAATTTAATTTAGCTATTCTCGTCAAATTTGGTTCTAATGTTCAGCAGAAT
The DNA here is from genome assembly GCA_004027595.1 of Dinomys branickii. Taxonomy (NCBI): domain Eukaryota; kingdom Metazoa; phylum Chordata; class Mammalia; order Rodentia; family Dinomyidae; genus Dinomys; species Dinomys branickii. The sequence goes on from PVLD010001992.1 coordinate 35,100, forward strand.
TTCAGAACCATATCCTAAGAAGAACACATTGGCTCACCAAGGCACTTACTACCTCTGTTCCAAGTTACGTCGGAAAGACACTTGTATATACGTCAACAGACGTAAGGGCCATGCCAGTAACAGCACATCTGCCCAAGTCAAAAACTCATTATCACTTCTCCTTTACTTAAATAAGGACTTCCAATACTAAAGGCAATATAAATTACAAAATGCAAACCACAACTTACCACTCAAATGTTTGGTTTGCATATTCTTGATCAAAAGGTAAAGAAAAATATAAAGGACCATAGTTCCTCTACGTGTTCCTATGAAATACAAGCATCATGAAAGAAAACCATCTTAAAACAGAGCTTTGTTTGAATTAAATCTCAGTATGTAGCTGCCTAATAACTATGATTCTGTAAGTTTGCAAATTTGTCTCCATAAAAGGAAGAAAACAATTTAAATTTTGTATTTAGAAAATGTGTATACATGCACCACCTCCACAAAAGGAATGTCACCAATTTATACTGCAAACATGTACTAATAAAAAAGAAAAAACAACACCTAGAAGTAACAGCATGCAATTCACTCTGTTATTGCTGCTCCAAACACATTTTAAGGGTTAACTAGAAAAGCTGTTGACAAAAATTGAAAATGGGAATTACAGTATTTACACACACACACACACACACACACACACACACACACACACACACACTGTTTAAACTGTATCATGGTAATACCAAAGCTAAAGCACTCTTTCCCTCATAAATACATTTTCAGACACAATTTTTATCCTAATTTTAAAAAATCCTTTATGACATTTATTTTTAGTTTCCCATTTCTTGTTTTAACCTTTATTCCTTTATATCCACATACAATAAATCACTGTTTAAGTTCATCTCTAAAGTTAGAAAAACAGATACTAAAATGCAACAGCTAGGTCAAAAAAACTATATTTGGGAAAGCAGCCTTGATATTTCAAGGCTAAAATACTTTCAGGCAGGCCTAGTATCTTCTACAGAGTACCTTTATCTCCTAAGATCACATCCAAGCAAAACCATTTCCTCTTTCTTAAGGAAGGCATATCTACTGGGCAGAATTAAAGACTGTTTTTTCTCAGTCAAGATCAGAGCTGCTTGTAGAAGCCAGCAAACTGACTCCTGCAACAGTAAGACTGGAATTACAATCAGACTTCTTCAGTTTTAACACAAAGACTCAGCGCCTCTAGTCATGTCTAAAACTACTAGAGATTTAGAGATACACACTTGTGCACTGTGTAATGTAAGTAATCTTCCAAAGTGGACACTGCCAGTCAGTGTCTGGTTTTCATCAAGTCCTAAGTTGAAATCAGTTTTTACATTTTTAAATGGTTATAGTTTAAATGGTTATGAAAACCTCCGTTTTGCATATATCTCCATTTTGCCCCTTTGACTACAAAGCCTAAAATATTTTATTATCTGGGATTTTCAAAGTTTGCTGAACTCTTCTTCCCTAAAGCAAAAACTACATTCCCTACAAATTCTAGCTATAAAATGTGAATTGATGATAAAGAACACAGAAAACAGAAAGGAAATCAATGCCAAAATGTCAATAAACAGCTATTAACTCTTGGTAAATGTTATCTTTATCTTTTCTGTGTATTTCTCAAATCTTCTAAAGAGAGCAACCAGTGTTATACAGTAAAGTTTAAACAGACTGTACTGTACTTTTACAAGAAAATACAGAACAGTACTACACAGATCTCTAATTGCATGGCTACTTGCACATGGGCCCAGTAACACTGTGTTCACCATTACCTCCGAATCACACTGTAAGAATTAAAATGGTATTTTTACATCTCTTACCATACATAGAAAGAAATAGCCCTTTACTGTGAATATCTCTAGTCTAGTTCTTGATCTGGACTTTTCAAGATTACTACTTTGGAATTAACAGTTGAAATACACTATAAAATACTACAATTTATAGTAATGTTCAAGCACTAAATGTCTGCTATATTCATGTTAATTCAATGTTCCTTTTAAGACACACTGTGAACAAAACCTTAAACATTCTATGTACACTCCATTTGATCTTTGTAATTACAGTATTAATATTTACAGTCAAACTGAACAGTGAAGTTCATGTTCAGTAACAGTTCACACAATATATATCTTTACTGATAGAAAATAAAATGTTTTACATTTAAAATGAGACGTTCTGATAAAAAGGTACAATTAAACAATTTTGGCTGTTTCCATGAATAGCAATTTAATGTTCTCTTTTAACAATTATTGCCTGTATGTTTTACTTATTTTGAAGAGATTAATTTTGTTAAACATAAGATGACATAATAATGTAATGATATGTGAGGTATCATATGACCAACTTAACTCTGACAAATGAGAAGTTTACTTACTATGAATGATTAGAAGGCATTTTAAAAGGCACCGGTCACTTTGCTTTATAGTTCACTTCCTAAGTTTATCTTGAAAATGCACACAAGTTACTTCTGTTAAGAAATTTAATTCTCTAAAACTACAAATTTAAATTAGAATACCACAGATCGTACCATAAATGGTAGCTTTTCTAAGTCCCACTCATATTTCAGTTTTCTTTATAGTACAATGTTAACTGGCAAACAATTTAATGTCAATAGTATATAAATATAACTTTTTAGTAACAAAATTAGCCTTGTATCAAAACTACTCCAAGTAATAAAGACTCCAGGTAGTAATATTTAAAGGCAAAGAATTAATCTCATTTAACATTGAACTACTATATTTTGCAAGAGACACCAAAACTTAAGTCAAATAGCAATAAATCCAAAGATGAATTATTTAACAGAAGATATATTTTGAAGACTTTTTGATCCAAAGTAAGTCCCTTCTGCTAAGTAGTACACATAAACAAGTTTTGTTAGAATTATACGTAATTGGCTTATTTTATAAGTTATCAACCTATCTCACAGATCTGCTAACCAACAGTTTGTCACTTTTTCTAGGGTAGTAGGGCTTCCTTTTAAAAAGAACTTCAAACGTACTTAACAAATCAAGTTTTTTTTTAAAAAAAAGAACCTTTGTAAGAAGTCAATTGCCTCTCCTTTTTATACTTTTTAAACTAATTTTCTATAAAAAGATATGCAGAAATTCACTAGATTATAAAATTCCTGGTAGATTTCTATTTCTGGCTTCTGCCATGATAAATACTACGGATTAATGTAGAGCTGCTTTTTTTTTACTTAAAACATTTTTACATAGTCAGCACCTTACAAAAACACATACTGTAATACCAAAATGGAAACTACTTAATCAACATTTCCTTGTAGAAACACAGATCATACATAACAGTCTGTAAGGGTAAAGTTTTATTTTAAAAAGTAGCATTTACATTAGCAACCCAAACTCAAAATTACTTTTTGTGGTCTGTCAATGTACTGTTAATTTTAGTCAACACTGATAATACACATGCCCCCCAAAAAAACCCAGAAAATCAAGCAGCAATAAAAGCCAAATTATTTATAATGTTGAATAAAACCATACTTTCACCTTTTTAGAACATACATTGTGGTTTTCCATGTCCAAGAAAATAAATATAATTCTGTTCTCAAGCTATGTATTTTAAAACTATTTCTATTAAGGATATAAGACATTATAAAATCCAATAGTATGGGAAATCTTTTGAATTTCAAGTTTCAGTCATCTATAACATTACAAAAGATCGATTATTTAAAATGGATTCCAACAAGCTGGTATCGTGAGTAAATAAAGATACTATAAGGACTATCTTCCATCTTTTCTTCACTAAGTGCCATCTATTCTACAAACTTAAAATTACATGGCCCAAGTCTATATTTTTATGGAGAGAAGATCTACAGTTACAGGCATACTTATTTTTAGCTTTTTCCCATAAAAAGACAATTTGATAATGGCAATTTACTAACATCTATACCTCTTGATTAATAAACCAATTAAGTTAAATAAAGGAAGATAACGATAAAGAGATTGGTAACCTACAGGAAGTAACATTAACTTGATTTCTGAGCCACACTGTTAAATAATTCTTGCAATACTCCTCTCAATTGCCTAATTCCCTGTGCTTCCTCCTCAGTATCTAAGCTCACTTCCTAAGTTTTCTTCTTGCAGGAATCAGCATTTACTGACCTCACAAAGAAACTCGCTATTGTCAGCAAGAACAGTGTTGGAGAAAAACCACTGTGAAAGCACTTGAAGGGAATAAAAACATTTTTCCCATGCAATAATATCTGTACAAAACAAATTAACATTTTAAAATACTAAACTTTCTTTATACTTGAAATATATGCATTCCAACCAATAAGTTCACTTCATCTGACTCAGCATCTGACACTTAGTTGCCATAATTTTGTACAAGAACAGTAATTTCTATGACATTCATATTGGAGCTCAAGTATTTTTCAGTGTCTTAGCACAGTCTTACAAAGATTCTTAGTACAGGCCTCCTGAGGTCAGCTAAGATCTCATGGGAGTTTGCTAATGGCAGGGTGTTATTCCCCATGCTCTGGCCTTTTTCCAATTTGGATCATTAGTTTCTGCTTACCTAAATTCCTGTTATCTATTAATTGGCTCAGGTATTCTTCATTTCATTCTTGACACATAGTCCATGTACTAAATTATTAGGCAGGCAAGGTGAATGGCTTCTTTGGTGCCCGTGTACTACAGAAAACATTTCTCACTCTTCTAAGATTAATAAAACAGTTTAAACCATATTGTGTTCTGAATTTATAATTTTTCAGCTCTGTATCATATAGCACACAGAATATTGTTTTTTGTGACTGTCCAGTACCTACACTTCCTCTTCCCCAAGTCACACCCACAAATGACAGGGGCTGGGGATATAGCTCAGTGGAATAAGCGCTTGTCTAGCAAGCGCAGGGTCCTGAGTTCGATCCCCAGTACCGCAAAAAAAAAAAAAAAAGGCCAGTCTAAACACCCACAAATGACATGCACATACTTCTAATTTGTATAAAATGTATGACTTTATACACATGTATATATGTATAAATGTGTTCATATATATTTTTTTCACATCATTTCAACCAGAAACACATATGGTTCCTAAAAACCTACAAAGGAACACTGTATCTTGTTCTTTTAACAGCAGCAGATGTTACAGATCCTCAAGAACATTAAAACAGAGAGAGGTCTACAACCTCTAACAACTAAAATGCTACATTAAAAAATCCTAAAATTAAAAATAACCTAAAAATCAGTTTTATGTAACTTACTTGGTGGTAAAAACCTGACTTAAACTTAAAATGAGGATAATTATAGCCCTCACTTACCCCACTCAGCATGCATGTTAATATACTTCAATTTAGAAACACTCTTGTGTTGATTACATAGGGTTCTGTTATACAGCTCTCTAGGGATTGAGACATAGTATGTAGTGTATGTATAACACTAGCTCAGTTAATTTGAATTCCAAAACATCTTGAACACAAATCCCAAGGTTAGGGCTAAAGAAGTGTGGAGTACATATTCATTTTTTTTTTGAAGTTTATTATAATTACTTTCCCTCATTGTAACCTTCCATCAGATGTATTCACGAAACAGGAGAACTACAATATGGTTCTTATTTTTAGCTTATCTCTTTAATGTTTATTCATCTCTTTTGTTTAAAAAAAAAAAAAGACCTAATCTGGGCTACAAACTGCAGTAGGAGTTGAAAAGAGACTATGGGAGACAAGATTCACAGAAAATATTCAAGTCAACAATCTTGAATCTTAAAAATTCCCACATTATCAATACTACTATTTCTAATAACAGTCTATGTATAACATTATTTTTTCCAATATGCTTCCAAGTAGTCACCTAACCTTCCTCCACTATACACAAAGTCCCTCTCCACAGCCACTTGATACATAACTTACTTAAAGGAATAGTTACTTTCCCCCTTGTTCTGGAGATTGAACCCAGGATCTCACATATGCTGGGTAAGCATTCAACCACTGAGCTACATCCCTAGCCCTTTTATCCTCACATATTCTTACTCCAACATCTGCCACAAAAATAAATCTATTCTGCCATTAGCAGTTACTTTTTGAGTAAATGAGCAACTCTTTTCCCTGCAGAAAGAAAATGTTTTGAATTAAACCAATCTGAATCTCTAGTCAAGAAGATTAAAAAAAAAAAGATTTAATCTGTTCTCTATAGAGAATATATCTTCTTTAAAACACTCATGTATGCTCTGTAAAATCAGGATGCAGATGCAGGGTTTTTTCCTTAAAAACATAATATAACTTTAAAACTGTAAGTGTTTAGTGTTTACTGAGGCTAGTTTTGAAAATCTGAAAACCGAATGACTTAGCTCTTATATTCACAATGATAAATGAAGCAGTTTATTATAGATATTAAAATAGATAGCCACTAAGTCACTGCAAGGTGCATCAACTCCAATTTAATAAGCTAATTATATACTTCATAAAAATGTGCATTAGATGTAATCATCACAATCAGTAACATTTTGAATTTACTTATTTTCAAAAGCATAAAGAAACTAAGTATGGTGGTGCATACTTGTAATCCTAGCACTCAGGAAGCTGAGACAGGATGATCACTACAGGATGAGCAAGGCCAGCCTGGGCTATATAGTGTGTTAGAGGCTAGCTTGGAATATGTAGCAAGACCCTATCTCGAAAACAAAAACAAATAAACAAAAAAAGCAAAAACAGACAAACAGTATAAGGATTCTAAACTGTGAACACAGTAAATATATTAATTAGACAAAAAAGTGACTGTCTAAAATTAAAACTGATTCAAACGCTTCAAGTGAACCTAAAACTTTGAATTGTTTGATATATTCACTTTTAAACAAATTCCATGAACTTATCTGTGTCACCAATGTATCTCCCAAGTAGCTTAGCAGATATTTTTGCTTCCCAAGATTCAAACTGAAACAGAATCCCTAATTCCACAGAGTTGGGAGGTGGGGCTTAATAGGGTGCCTGGATCCCAGGGCTACACTCTTACAGATGGGTCTACAAGGCACAGAAAGAGCCGCAGCAGTGGGTTCATTCGCTCTCATCCGCTCTCCTCCCATCTGAGATCACAACCCTCCTCCTCAGAGGACACAGCAGCAAGACACCATCTTGGAACAACCACCAAATACCTTGATCTTGAAATTCTAATTTCTGAAGTTTTTCTTTTTGTCTGTGATGTGGGTATTTTGCTATTGTTCTTTTTATTTTACTATTCTCTTTAAAATAGAAAAAATCTGCTCTAAGCGTATTTCAATGAATTGTCTATCAAGTGACTTCTGCAAGTTTGTATAATCATCATTAGCCCTGCTTTTATTACTCAAAATACAGAAAACTGAGGACTACTGGTCCTGAATCTACATACATTTCTGAAAGTGAAAACTTGATTTTCCAAAAATTTTTAAAAACTAATTTTTGAGGCTGGGGGTGTACATCAGTGTTTATCTATTATGCGTGAGGCCCTGAATACACAGTATGACAAGAAGAGGATTTTTACTCCTGAGTCTGAGATTCAAGTAATTTAATAAAAATTTACCCAACAACTCTCTCCTACTCTGCGTAGCATTATACTAGGCATCCCATATAAGTACCTAGGTAATATCTACCTTTGTGAAAGGCATAAAGGCGGGAGTAGTCATTTGAGTAAATAACCAAATGTTTCCAGTAACAAAACAAGAGAAAAAGGACAGAAACCGGGGCCCAAGTTCACAGATGAGATGACAATGTATCCGGCTGTGACAATACTGAGAGCCAAATAGGGGTGGTAAGGAAGGCCAAAGCCAGCGCATCACGCATCAGACAGAAAGCACTGTAACGAGCAGGCACAGCACTGGTACAGTGTCTCAGTCTGTGCTGTGCTGCTACAACGGAACACCACAGACTGGAGAACTTCTAAGCAGAAATACAAGAGCTTCCAGCAGATGGGAGGTATCACGTCAAAAGAGTGCAGGTTTCTATCTAGTGAGGCTACTCCCACTCCCACCGCCAGGATCCTCACACAGCAGAAGGCGAAGGGCAAGAGGCAAAATTTACCTCTACAACAGAGGTAAATTCTTTTTAAATGGCATTAATCCTATCTATAGCCAATCACCTCAACAGTATTATTTCAGGCTTGTTACAATGGCAATTAAATTTTACCATGAGCTTTGGAGGAAATAAACATTTCCACTGAAGCACACTTGTTTACATAAAAATGATTACGAAAGCAAAACTTTTGGGGTGAAAGGCATGGTGGGGACTGAAGCAAAGGCTTACATATGCTTGATAAGTACTCAATTACTGAGTTACACTCCCAGCAACAAAATTTGTTTTTTTAAATGAGAATTAATTTAACCCAAATACTCTCTCAGAAATCTAAAATTCTAGGATAACATTTACACATACTTTGTGGAAGATTTGCAGGGCTGGCTCAAAAACGAGCCTGTATCTTGAGCATGAGCAGTATCTTCACATTCTTATCTACTACAAAAATCTTACCTTGATATCCTCTCAAGGACCTCATATTTATCTTAAAATATAGTAGTCAACTAAGTATTTATTGACTGTTTATTGAAAATGGAGTTCCTACCCTTTCAACGCATACACTTCTTTAAAATACGCCAGATAAATGTGCTAGCCCTGAAGCTTTTCATTTTAGTGGATCACTCTTGAGAAGAAAACCGTAAAATGGGAAGGAACTAGTCTCTCAAGAATTCTGTAATTTGCACTTCATCATCATATCTTTAGATTGGGTTTAACTGCAAACTTTGTCCTTCAGATATATGTAACTGTAAGTATTAGTCAACCAGCTCATTTACAGTAGTCATGAGAGATCCTGAAGAATTTGCAACCCTCAGTTTATATACTAAGCCAACATTCTAAGCAAAATCATGCAATCCAGACATTTTTACACTAGTCCATCATTTTCATACCACCATAAAACTAAAGAAAAGCATAAAAGGCACAAATAGAACACATTCAACAAATGAACACATTCAAACGTTTATTGAAATAGAAAGATAAATATAACTGAAATGTAAAATGCATTGAGGCATTTTGATAAATGTTTACTTTTAAAAGCTGCTGGAAAAAAACCTTTGGTGAGCACTAGCAATAAAAAAATTATTCCCTCTTTCAAAAAGAGCAAAATCAAGGATATTTTCCAACCAGGGGAAATAAAAGAATTTATTAAATTTTCCCTATTACATATTACATCTTTTTGTCTTTTTGAGACAGGGTCTCGCTATGCAGTTCAGGCTGGTCTTGAGCTCACTTTGTAGCCCTGGCTGGTCTCAAACTCACAACGATCCTCCTGCCTCAGCCTCCTGAGTGCTGGGATTGCAGACGTGCGCCACCACGCCTGGCCTACACATACATCTTGATTTCAGAAATAAAGATAACTGTGGAAAATTGTCTTACAAGTGGTATTAGTAAATTCTCAATTATTATATAGCATTTAAATATCTGGTAAAAAATTTTGAAAGAAAATTAAACAGTCAAGAAAAGCAATCAATGAAGTTCTGGGGTGAAACTACTAAAAAAACAACACATTTTGAGAAATGAGTTTTATTTTGTAACACTAAAATAAAAATTGTATATATTTACCATGAACAACATGATGTTTTGAAATAGATATACACTTTGGTACAGCTAACCAAGCTAATTAACTTATACATTACCTTGCATAGTTAACACTCTCTGGCAAAAGTAATTAAAATCTAGTTTCTTGACAATTACCAGATATGCAATACACTGTATTGACTGTGTTGATATTAACAGATAGTTACCGTGTTTAACAATACAAAATTTTGTATCCTCTGACCAACATCTTATCATCTCTAGTCCTTACTCCTATCCCAGTCCCCAGTGCCTACCATTCCATTCTGCTTCTTTGGGTTCAACTTTAGATTCCATATATATGTGAGATCACATGGCATTTTGGGAGGGTGTGTGCTTGATTTATTTCATTTAGCTTAATGGCCTACAGGTTCACTCTTCTATTCATTATCGAGATGTTTAATCATAATGTATATTAAAAGCTTTTTTTTGGTGGTGACATCTGTGATGATGGTGGTACACAGGTACTCTACTAGTGAGCTATGGGCCAGCCCATTTTATTAGGAGAATGTTATGCTTAGTTGCCAGGGCCTTGTGATCTTCCTGCCTCAGCCTTCAAAGTGCTGGGATCAGAGGTGTGCACAAGCACACTAAGCTGAGAATTTAACTGTGGTCCCCTCACTGTACTGATAGGCTCCAGCCCAAACCGTACCAAGATAATAATAGTAATCACAGTTTCTGGAACAGCCCCCCAAAATACAACCGCCCTGACTATGGGTAATTGTTCCTGCAATGTAGTTTGCTTTGTCTTTTTTTGTTAATCTCTGGAAATTCTTTTGGGTAATGAAACGAGGGCATAGCATTGCCTGGGTAAAAGAAAAATACCTTCAAAGAAGGATTACATAATTTATACAATACTGTTGTTGCCCTCCCCAGTTTACTTCCATTCATTTTATACCCTGGTGCATTATGAAAGATATCTTACAGAAAAATGAAACTGACCTAGCTCTAGGTATGTTCAGCCATTAACCACTTTTTAACAAGTCAGACTGTTGTTGTACAATTAGTATCTCAGAAAGAGTGGGGTTCCCCCTGCCCTTTGAGATCTCTCATGATCACTAGAAGCTTACATTTTATATCAGACACTATTAATAAATACAACATCTACCTCTGACTCAAAGATCCATGAACCAGGCATGGTAGCACACACCTGTGATTCCAGAACCTGCGAGGCTGAGGCAGGAGGATTTGCTACAAGATCAAGGACAGCCTGGGTTACATAGTTGAGTTCAAGGCCAGCCTGAATTTTACAGCAAGATCCTGTCTGTGAATGAATGAAAGAATGAATGAACGAACCAACACTGGACTCTGAAACAATTCTTTCACCCCCTGTGTTGTTACTTCTGAGACTTTAGTAAATTTCAAACTTAATGTTAACTTAAATGGTGACTGAAATCAAAAGCACAGAAGACTCAGCTGGATCCTGGAAAGTGTATCTGGGAAATGTTCCTCATCAGACCAAAAGTTCTACAGTTCATCATGGAATCCTGAATTGCAACTATCAGCTGTTCCACTCACTAGCTATTTTAAGTTATTTAATATCGGTAGCAGGGATAATTCTTTTCTAAATAAGCATTTCAGCATGCCACAACTCATTCTGCTCTTCAAAACTGTCTCCTTGGAAAGCTTAACATTTGCTTCCACTTTTCAAATTATTTTAGCGCTGCATTTTAAAAATTGGTGTGAAACAGGATTAAGAGTCTGGTTTTTCTAGTTTCCCTTTTTATCAACCCTTTTCCTCATTTTTCCTTAAATTTGATCTCTGCCTTTCTCTTTCTTCTGCTTTTTGAAATCAACATTATAAGAATTTATGAGGTGGAAGTAAACTTTGGAGAAAACCAGGAAAATCACTTTCTTGCTTCTTGCATTCTCTACTTATGGGTAAACCATATACTATGGGCCATTAAGGAGTATTCTTTTCAAAAAAGCATTAACAGAATGTCTTCAAAGGAGTAACTTCCATGGCAGAAAAGTCAATATTCAGAAAGAGTGAAGGGAGGATTATTTTTCTTTTTTGAGACAAGGTTTCGCTATGGAGTTCAGGTTGGCCTTCAACTCACTTTGTAGCCCAGGCTGGCCTTGAACTTGTGGCAATCCTGCCTCAGCCTCCTGATGGTGGGATTAGAGGTGTTGTTATACCACATCTGGCCATTATTCATAAACTATTAATTGAAACCTGTAGATTCTGCTCTGCCCACAGGGGACAGTATAATTTCTCCTCCATATGCCACATTTCTCATCTCATAGCTAAACATGCCCTACAGTAAGACTTCTGCACAATGCTTTAATGTGAAGCTGACCCAAATCATCAAGTACAAAGGTACTCAATAAATGGTACCTGAATTGGAATTGTAAAAGTTTATTAGATGGCAAGAGCTTTGCAAAAATTAGGCAATCTCCCTTCACAGTTGTCCTTTTATGTCTGACTTTCTAAAACAATAGTAAATTTGGAGGCTGCTGGGAGCCAATAACCAGTAGATGAGAGCTACTTGGTCCATTGTAGAGCATGTAACTGGGAACTGCACTTACATCGTGGAAGTAAAGAAAAACCTGTGTCTCTTTAAAACTGCTAAAAGACAATTTTAAATAAAAATTAACTTGCTTAATTTAAGTTAAATGGGATAAAATTTTCCTTTACTGCTTTTGTGCTTATAATACTGGTTTAGTAACTTGAAAATACGTACCTATCTCTCCAGACCATAAACTGGCCTCATCTAATTAAATATTAATTATAGACATGAAGACTCACTCTGGATTACATTCCTCTCAATTAGATTTAAATTCAGTCATTCTAGTGAGGCATATTTAGAAAATGATGTACCTACTAGCTGTTTAAAAAAAAAAATCAGACAAGAAGAATGACCAAGCCAGAGCACAGGTTTTTGTAACTCAGGTTTAGGAAAGGAAATTAGAAGTAGGCCTCAGATGGAGAACTCCCATTTCAGATATAGGAGAGAATTTAGCCTTAGAAACAAGGGTATTCTAATCCAAATTGGAGAGCTTAGGCTTTAAAAGGCACAAAGTATCTAAAGCAATCACTGAACAAGTACAGATTATCCAAGCTTTTTTTGTTTTTTTTTTTTGGTTATAAACATCCAACTCTGTCTCTGGCCCTACAATGGGAAAGGAACAAACATCAACTACTCTGACGTCCTACGTCAGAAAAGTTGTAAGAATGTGAAGAAAGGAAAAGACATGAAGTACTCAATTCACACAAGAGAATGGAATCAAGTACTCTATTGAAATTTTGGGAAAAGTGTGTGTGACTGTGTATGTATGTTTCTTTGTTTTTTGGTACCAAGAATTGAACCCAGCACCTCGGCACTGAGCTACAGCCTCATCTATTTTGTACTTTTTATTTACAGAACAGCTCTGGCTAAGTTGCTCAGGTTGGCTTGGAACATTGTATCCCTGATGTCTCAACCTCCTCCAGTGCGGGGAACACAGGCATGTGGCACCAATGCTCAGACCAAATGCTTTTATAATGGATGAGTCAATACACAGAAATTCACTGCCTGGTGTTCTCTAATTTAAAATAAAGGTTTTATCAAGTATTGCTTTAGAGTTTTATTTATTGTTTGACATTAATAAGTATACAATATTTGCAATTTTAGTCCCCCAAATCTGCCCCACATACACCCCCCCACACACACACACACAGTGAAATTCCACAACGAGGAATCACCAATGGGATTTGCAGAAATATAAACTTCAAGGTTTACACTCTGTATATTTTAGGTCCATACATTTGTTGTTCCCTATTTTCACAATTTGGGAATAGTTACTTGCATTTTCAGCTGTTATATAACAGAAACTATCAGCACTTTCCCAATTAAAAAGAAACAATGGAATACAAGTAGGTAGTAGATAAAAATGGGAAAATCTCTCAGAGATAGTTTCTTAAATAATCACTAAAATATTTTACACTAACAAACATGTATTTCCCAAAACTAAAACACATGATGACGTAAATTTTCAGACTTGAGCCTTAAAACTTGATAATTTGATCAACTGTGGCTATGTTAATACAAGGTATATAAACAACTGAATATTACATCTAGTCTGCATCATTTTATCTTTAATTGAAAAGTTAATTTTAAAACGTACTCAAATGTTTTTAAACTACAGAATCATTTGACTTTACAGTGAAGTAGAATATAGATTCGAAATAATATTTGTGGGGATAAATGGATCTGAATTTCCTTTTTACTGATTCATCAAAAGTTAAAATACTGGTAAATAAATAATGCTCAAAAACGCACTTTTCATTGTTTATAGTCTTTGAATACAGAGGAACGAGAGGATTAAATCCTGTGCATGTGTGTGTGTGTGAGAATGAGTACTAGGGATTGAACACAAGGCCTTTCCATCAAGCCACATCCCAGCCCTTTATTTTTTGTGTTTTGAAATAGGGTCTCACTACTTTACTGAACTTCCCTGGCTGAATTCAAACTTGGGATGCTCCTGCCTTAACCTCCTGAAGCACTAAAATTTTAAGTATGTGCCACCACACCGAGCATCATTCAGTATTTATAGTCACCATACTCCCTGGCGACAGAAGTATAGATTAGGGAGATCATTTCTTCTATGTTAATAAGATTTGATAGATTGCAATACAAAATATAGAAGAATGATCTAACTGCACCAATAGAAAAGAACATCAAACTTCCCTCACCCCCTTCACCATCAAAACCCACGTGTACAAAAAGACAGGGTCTAATAAAAAAAAAATCTAAAAAGGCAGGGGAAGGAAAGATGTATTAAAAACATTTTTTAAAGAGTAATATTGTTAAATGCAGTGAGTCATCTTGAAATAGACTTGGTTTGAACAGACCAATTGTAAGTAGCATGTCTCAGAAAACTAAAAACATGTAAGTATGGGTGGAGTATGAAATAAATGAAAATCTGTTCACTTGGAAGAGCAAAAATTTTAATTGAAAAAAGCAGATACTAAAATAATAACATGTATAATAATACTCTGATAAAGAAACACAAGTATAAGTATACACATAGGAAAAGATCCATAAAGATATAAATTATTAACTGTGTCTTCTTTAAGTGGTAGAAATGGTTTTTTATCTGTACTTATTTATATTTTCTAATGTTCAAATATAGTACATGTATATGTGTGCTTTTGTTCAAGAATTAACTGAAACTTTGAAGTTTCTAGATAACAGAATCTTTACTCCAACTGAGGAAAACGAATACATATTTATTCATGATCATACAATACTTTTATTCAAGATTAATCGCCTAAATAATTACATACCAAATTAATACCAAGATAAGATTTTTAGTAAAATAGGTTTTTAAATAAAGCAACTTAGTAGAAACATATAAAGAATACTTACATATAAATTGTAGCTTCAAATATTAAAGTTCTCATTTGAGTTAAATTTACAGGAAAAGGTAAAAAAACACAGAAAAGTAAAAAGAATGCACAAGGAAAGAATCAGATGTCCATGAACCTACTAGAAGAACCAAAAGGGCATTAAGTAATATAAGACAGGCCAACACAGTCAAGTATCAAAACAAAACAAAACAATCAACAGAGTGAAGGCACAAGTTACGGATTACTAAAAAATGTTTGCCAGCTACTTCTTAGACAGAGGACTAATAACAACATATAAAGAACTAAAAAGAAAAAAAAAGACCCCTCTCACCCAATAAGACCCAATCAAAAAGGGGGGGAACACATGAAATGAATAGAGACTTCTCAACTTAAGTGCAAATGGCCAACAGGAATATACAAAATTTTTCTATATGTTTGGCAATTAGAGAAATGTGAATGAAAACAACATGATTCTTAACTCTTACTACAGAAAGAATGGTTATCATCAAAAACTAAAACTGTAAATACTGGCAAGGTTATAGGAAAAAAGGAACCCTTCAGTTTTGCTGGCAAGAAAGTAAAATGATCCAACTCCTATGGAAATAGAGATTCCTCAAAAAACTAAAAATAAATTCTACTTGATCCAGCGTTGTCTCTTCAGGGAATCTTCCCCAAAACAGTTAAAGACATCATATTACAGTAATAAGTGCATACTCATGTTTGTAACAACATAACTTATAAAAGCTAAATCTTGGAAGCGGCCTGTAGGACCATCAGCAGATGAATGAACAAGGAAAATGTGGTATATATAGACACAATGGAATACTACCTTAGCCATAAAGAGTAAAGTATAATCATAACCATTAGTAAGTAAGTCGATACACATTGAAACCATTATGCTAAGTGAAGTAAATCAGACACAGAAGTTTGAATATCACATGATTTGTCTTATATGAGAAATCTGACATATAAATAACTTAAAGAGCAAAATGAAGGATAAATGATAGGAAACAGGGAGGTAGACTTTGTGAAAACAGGAAGAGGATCCAGGTATAGAGAGGAGACAAAAAAGGGGAGGAGGGAAAGAGAAAGTAAAATGATTACAATGTAACACTTCCTCAAGATGAATGTAAGTATAAATTGCAAACATACTAAAAAAAAAAATCAATACAAAAGGGGTGTATATATATATATATTATATATATATATATATATATATATATATATGAATGAAAAGAAAACAGGGTTAAGACTTAAGAAGAGATGCATTATCCTAGGTATAAAAGTATACTTCTCACTTTTATACAAGAGACTTTCATATATATTACCTTTACTTATTTAAAGACCGCTACGTTGGATTTCCAGGAAGATGGTAGATCAGTAAGCAGCAAAAATTTGCCCTCTCCAACATTCAGAATCCAAACTCTGAGAGGTAGTAATGTGGGTAAGAAAAGGAGGGAGGCAGATCGCTGGGATACAGGAAGGATCTAAAGGAAAAACTGGACCCCAAGAGGAAGTAGAGACAGACCTCAACACAAAAAAGGGAAGAGGCAGCCGAGAGTTGTGGCACCTGCCTGTAATCCCAGCACTCAGGAAACTGGGGCAGGAGGATCGAGTTCAAGACCAGCCTGGGCTACCAAGTGAGCTTAAGGCTAGCCTGAACTGCAGAGCCAGACCCCGTCTCAAAAAAAAAAAAGGGGGGGGGGGAAGAGATTTGCAATCCGTATCTTTTCCCTGACTCCTTAGTTGCTTGGCATGAGAGGAACAAATCTACAAAGACACAGTGAAAGCAGGTGACTCCAGAGGCCTTCAAGGAGAAATACACCTATGGGAAAGAGCAGCGGTGTTGTGTACTACAACTGGTGAGTGACTTCAGTCTGAGCAAGGGCACTATCCCCTAGAGACAGGCCTCAGTCAGACGCCATTTTAGGGAGCGGCCACTGAACCCAGGACTCAGAGCACCTGGGAGTTGGCTTCATCTCAATGCTCCCAGTTAAAAAACCATGGAGACTAAATAAGGGACAGCCACAGGAGATCTCCCGTGTCAGGGAGCTGTGATCAGGCTGGCAAGAGACACCAAGAGTATTGTAAGTTAAACAACTCAGGTTCCAATCCCAAATCACAGACCAGCATCAGTCTGAACTTCTGTGGATTTGAAAGTACTGTAAAGTACCAGAACCCACAACTAGCCCTGTTCCTATCGTGGGGGTGCTGGGATTATGCAGCACAGATCTGGGCTCTGACTGCCTCCTTAGTCTGCCCTGAACTGGACACCACTACAAAACTGTAAACCCCAGAAGATAATGAGAATTACCAATCAGGATTGATATCACAAAGAAACTTCTTTTTTTCCCCCATTACTTATGAGCTTTTTGTTATTTTTTTTTTACTGTTTTGTGTGTGTGTGTGAACACTGTTTTCAGCTTTTTTGTTTTTCTGGTTCTGAGTTTTGTTTCTTCCTTCCTTCTTTCCCTCCTCTCTTCTTCACCAGTTTTCCCAAGGCATGGGTTATCTTCCTTTGTCCTTCAGCCTTGCTTCAAATTTCTATTATTTCTCTACTGTTTCTCTTCTCTTAACCCTTCTAACTTTTCTCTCCTTAGGGTAAAATCTTCCTACTGAGTGAATAGTTATTATATATAATTTTCCCATTTGTCTTAGATTTTTCCATACAGCTATAAATTTTGTACCAATGGTTAAAGGTGACATATCAACAGATACTACAATTTGTCATTTTCCAGTCTGTGCTTCAGGCTATTGTTATTACTGATTGTACCACTTCTGCCAAGATGCCATAGTTGTTTTGACCAATTCATCTTTCCTTATGCCAATACCTAGACTGTCTGGGGAGTCATTAATAATACTATAGTCCAGTACTAAAGAACTGTGTGCTAGACTAAACAGGCAAGAGAAACCTATCATTGATAATAAACTGAAATGGCAGAATCCTGGGACAGACTCAAAACCCAACACCAGCGATGCCTAGAAGACATCACTGAAAAGTAGTCATTTCCTAAAAAGGTCTCAATACTAGTAAGAAAGCTATATAACATAAGCAATTTATAAGCCCCAGTGGGAAAACAAATAAGCAAACCAAAAAATAGAAAAAAAAAAAAAAACATGGAAGCAAGATACAGCCCATAACCTCAACTCACTCAAGGCAAATCAAGGGAGCATTCAGGTGAAAGAAATCAAAAGCCACCCATTTGGATTTTATCAAAGGGTAGCAGAAGTAACAAAACATACCAATAAGTCTCTCAACAAAAATAAAAAAAGGAGATGATTAAAACAGATGATGACCATAATGAAGGAAATAATTAGTGAATCCAGAGTAGATATGCATTTTTAAAAATAATAAAAGAGCTTCAATAAGACACGGAAGCATGAATGTCCAACACAGAAAAGAACTAGATTACATAAAATCAACTCAAAAAAAATCCAAGAAACTAAAATTCCTACTGAAAGTACATGCAGTAGAATGAACCAATACGAAGACAAAACATCAGATCTAGAAGACAGGTTTGGGGTTGGCAATCATCAATTGAAAAGCCTCTTAAAATAGCAAGAGATCACAAAAAAATCAATTTCAACAGCTCCTACATGATACAAGATTAATATAAGATTAACTGGAATCAGTGATGGCACAAATGGCATTAAAAAATCTTTTCACAGAAGCAATACAAGGAACGTCCAGGAAGATGGCAACCGGGCAGGCAGCAGAGAGGGAACCTCCTGGAGGATTGCCACCCAGACAATGGAATATAACAATATGAGAAGGACAGAGAAGAGAGGTGTGTACCCTGAACCCAGGAAGGATCTGAAATGGGAACTGAAGCCCTCAGAAAGACCAAGCAAGACCTCTTCTGGAGCAAAGGATCAGAGGGCTGCCATGCTTCAGTCGGAGGGGGAGGAGGCGGGGGAGGAGGACGCCACGGCTCCAAACACACCCTTGGCCCACTCCCTCGTTCTGGCACTCACAGCTTCAGCTTCGGAGACCCACGCTCATGGAAGCCTCCCAACTGGGCCAGGGGAGAGCGGAGTTCCGAGAGCTGGTCCATGTCTGGAGGAGAGAATGCAGCCAGGAAAAGAGGCAATGGCAGTTGGGAGCTATTGTCGAACCCAGTGTGAGGATGAGAAGTTACAACAGCCACTGAAACAGAATCCCCACCCTGCAGCAACCTTCCTAATCAGCGCCTGAAGGTAAGGTGGAGTCAAAGCAACCAGTACACAGCCCACCACACCCAGCTCTATGCCTGCCCTGAGACTGTGGCCTCCTGCCTCTCCACTGTGTAAGCAACTACCAGCGGACAGCAGCAGAGAGCATCAGCAGCAACCCCAGAGCCACAGCAATTCCCAGGGATCCAGCCAAGGAACGAACAGGAACTGGAGCACAACAGCAAGAGAGAGCTGCAGATGGAGGTGGATCACACAGCCCCACGCCCTTCTCACTCCAACATCAAGCAGGAAGCATGAACTGAGTTACTGGGCTTCGGCTCTCACCCTGAACGCCCTCTGTGAGCACTCTGAGCCTCAGCGGCCTGCGCAATCACCACCTGTTCCTGACAGCAATGGGACGAGTCCACAGGCTTCAGGACTCACCCTAAACTACTAATACGAGCACCAAGAGGGTCTCCATACTGCTTGCATATATGAACCTTTATGAACCCATAGCAATAAATTACACGAAAAGCAGCAGTCGGGGAGTCCAAGAAACAATAACATACTCTACACAGCAGACCCGAGAAAATCTTCCAACTCCCTTCTAGAACTAATAACTAAACTCAGTACATACCCTGGACTACCACAGTGAGCACAGGTGGGAGAGATCTCATGCCCTTGTGCCCAGCATTTTAAATTCGCCCAATGCCCAGCTGCAAGTGGTGGGGAACGGCAATACTGGAGATTGGGAGGTGGGAGGAGGTGAAGAACTGGAATTAGGGTGCAGACCCGGTTCTCTTACTGGGTGGGGACAGCCTCCAAAGAGTCATAGGTGGCTTACAGGGGAGATGCTAGTGGCATATAAGGGAACCCAGGGGCCTTGACAGGGAGCTCAGTAGCCTCAGGGGGGAGGGGGCTCCCTCCAGGCTACATGAGAACACTGAAGACCTGGACGGGGCCTCCAGCAGCCCGGAGATGAAGTGGAGCCAGGTGGTCTCCTGGGGACAACCCCGTGGACTCAACCTGGCCCCCAGCAGCGCGGCGATGGGGCAGAGCCTGGAGATCCACTCCGGGTGACACCATGGACTCGACCAGGCCCTGGCAGAGCCTAGCCTGGGCATATCCCAGAGGTCTGTTTGGGAGACCCTGAGGACTCGACTGGACCTCCGATGCCATGTATGGGGCGAAGCCTAGTGGTTCGCTGGGTAACCTTGCTGACTTGACGAGCGCTGATGGCCTTGAGGGCTTGTCAGTGGGTGCTTGACCATAGTGAACCCGGTTCCCTGCCTATCTACTATCTTTGAACATAGGTGCTTTCCCACCTCCCGCCATAGCAATTTGTATACACCCACATATGTTATAGCGTAATTTGAAGCAGCTATGTCTCTTCCCAAGGTGAGAGTCCAAGGGTGTAAATAAACCCAGAAGTACAGTTATTATCACAGGGAGGGTGACTGATTCGGTGGTAGAACAGAGATGAGGGTGGAGAAAATTGATTAATCAAACGAGCCATAACCTGTATAACTGAGTAACAAACGTGAAGGTAACATTATATAATACAGCATCCAGAGCTAATTCCCTATGTTCTCTATAATTTTGTACTTCCTTTACTGTTTTTGTGTTAACAGATGCAAAGATAACTTTATGTAATACAACATCCAGTGCCAATTCCCTACTTATCTTTATAACCTGGTATTTCCTTTAATGTTTATGTGTTAACTAACGTGAAGATAACTATGTAATACAGCATCCAGTGCTAATTCCCTACTATAGTCTATATGATTTTGTATTTCCTGTATTGTTTATGTGTTATTCTGGTTTATATGTCTCCATTCTTTTGTCGTTAAAATAAAATTTAAAAAAAAGAAGAACTAGAAAATCTTCCAAGCTTGGTAAAAGAATTTGACTACAGTTAAGTGAGGCATGCATAACTCCAACCAGCCATGATCAGAAAAACCCAAGGCATAACCACAAGATTCCAGAAATTCAATACCAGAATGTTAGACAAACAAACAAATCACCTATAAAGGAAAACCCATCAAAATCACAGCCAACATCTCAACTCAAACCCTAAAGTCAAGGAGAGCTTGGAGTGAAGAATTTCAAGCCCTAAAAGAAAACAACCTCCAAGCCAGACTGACATACCCCACAAAACTATCTTTCAAATTGATGGAGACATACGACACTTCTATGATACAGAACACCTGAAGAAATTCATGACCTCCAAACCAGCACTCCAAAAAGTTCTGAAGGATATTCTAGAAAGAGACAATTAAGACATCAATTCCTAGAATCTCAACAAAACAATCCACCATGCAAGGCAAGCAATTATATAGAAAGAAAAACAGAAGAGCACCAACAACAAGAAAATAACATAATGATAAGGGTAATACCTATCAATTTTAACAATCAATGCAAATCGTCTCAACTCACCAATCAAAAGAAACAGTTTGGCAGAATGGATCAAAGGAAAAAATCCAAGACTATGCTGCATATAAGAAACATTTAACCCCAAAAACTATATTCAATGAAATTCATGAACTGAAAGTCAAATGGAAAACTATACTCCATGTGACAGGCACCCAGAAAAAAGCAGGAGTAGCTATTCTATTTTCACACAAAGTGGATTTCAAATCAAGACCATAAGAAGAGTCAAAGAAGACACTATATATACTTATTAAGGGAACAATCCAAGAGGCAGAGATAATGAGCATAAATATATATGCATCAACTACCGGCATACCCAACTATGTAAAACAAGTACTAATGGATATGAAAAATCATATAAGCATTAATACAATTACAATAGGGAAGCTCAACACCCCCCTGGTCACAAACAGGTCAACTAGACCCAAAAAAAAAAAAAAAAATCAACAAAGAAGTATCATAGCTGAAACAAACTTTTGAACAAATGGACTTACTGGTATCTCCACTGAACAACAACAAAATACACATTCCTTTCAGCAGCACAAGGGACTTTCTCTAAAAGAGACCACATACTAGCTCACAGGACATGCTTAAGTAAATGCAAAGGTACTGAAATTATCCCATACATATTATCAGATCATAGCGCAATGAAATTTGAAATCAATGGGAAAAGAAACCACAAAACTATAGAAATTAAGTAACATCCTCCGGAACAATAGGTTACAGGAGAAATTAGACAGTTTCATTCAACAATAATACCAGTAAAACACACTGAAATTTATAGGAGGCAATGAAAGCAGTCCTATGAGGGTTATTTGTAATGATGAATTCCTACAGCAGAAAAAAAGCAAGCTCAAATAATAACTAGGTTATTACCTAATGTTGAACCTGAAAGAAGAGCAAATTAAACCCACAGTGTGTACATGGGAGGAAATTATAAAGATCCTAGCAGAAATTAATGCAATTGAGATTAAGAGAACAATACAAAACCATACAAAGAATCAATGAATCGACTGAAAGATCTTTGAAAGAGTAACATTTGCTACTTTGATATTTTAAGAAACATATTCAGGTCACAGGTTTGTGTTTCTGTCTCTCACAGAAATACAACTCTGCACCCTTGGTATAACTATTAAGCAGTAATTGTATATCTGACACATTTACAAATTTTAAGTACTGAAATCTGTAGTATGTTTCATATATTTTTACCCTTCTTAAGGTCCGTGCCTTCAAGTTTTGGAACATTAAGGAAACACAACACAGATACAAAAGCATGTTACAATTTAGCAGGAAAGATTTAATATAATTACACAAAATATTCACTAGATCTCTATTCACTAAACCTGAATGAAAATAAAGATTTTCATAGTGCATATGTAAGTCATAGAGTAAGAATTCACAACACTGGGACAGCTCAGTGGTAAAGTGTTTGCCCAGCATGTACAAGATCCTGGGTTTGATCCCCAGGCCAGCAACAAAGAAAAAAGAATTCACAGTATCAAGAGCAACATTTTTAAGAACTTTTATGCACAATCTTTATATTCCTCAAATTGAGGAACATATGAGACAGAAATTTATAAACATTCTTCATGACCCCAACCTATTTGTGAATTTTCCTGTTCAATCCTCCAGTTACTTTATGACCATTCAATAGGTTTCCCTCAACCAAATTCTTTTTAACCACACTTCAAATATCCTCACGAAGGAATGCTTGCTCCCTTACTTTATAAGCACATAAGACAGGATCTATTTCCTCTACCATTCTCTATCCCTGAGGAACACATGACACAAAACAGCAAAAAGTACTTACTGATAAGGTAAGGTCTAAGCTAAATAAAAAGAGAACTTCATTTTTAAGGCTCAGAAAAATATGTGACAGGTACTTTTAATAGTCAACAGAAATATAATATAAAAAATTATTCTATGAAAATTTCATTTTTTTTTTTCCGGTACCGGGGATCGAACTCAGGATCTTGCGCTTGCCAGGCAAGCGCTTATGCCACTGAGCTATACCCCCAGCCCCCTCTATGAAAATTTCAAGTAATATCATGAGTAAACTTTAAAACTTCCTGATCTTAAAGACTCAATTTCAGGAAAATATAGTACAAAACAAAAAAAGAAGAAGTGGTAGTCAAAGCAGACAAGATAACAATGAAAAATGTGTGACCTAAGCAAAATGTGAGCAAACGAAACACTGCATATTCTGAAGAAAATTATTAATATACAAGTAACTCAAGAAGTAAGTAATGTTCTAAACTGTGTAGAACTGTGCCATCTAATGAAGTAGCTTCCAAATTCAGTTGCTTGCTTACACTTGCCATATTTCATGTGCTCAACAGCCACTTTTGGCAGCACAGATGAAAACAAAAACGTCAAAACAAACTTATCCTCACTGCAGAAAACTTATCATCAGAGAGTGCTGACCTATCTATTCAACAGGCCCAACTAAAGAAGCTAAAAGAGTTTTATTCTTCCTATGACTTTTTTCTAGGAACAAAACAGTATTCTGCTTTCATACTTAACTATTTTTACTGAATACTAAAAAGAATTATTTGTGTCATTTACATAATGTACAATCAAATGACAGAATAATCTCCCCTGGAGAAGGAACCAATTTTATTATTTACTTGCTTTTTAAAATAATTTTAGGGCCGGGGATATATCTCAGTGGCACAAGCATCTGCCTGGCAACCACAAGGTCCTGAGTTTGATTCCCGGTACCAAAAAGAAATAATAATAATTTTCAAGTATGACTCCCTAAAAATGTACTATTTTAGCTACCTAATTTTATATTAGTATTTTCTTTATATTATTTATTCTTTTCAGTTTTACAATTTTTTTGGGGGGGGTCCCGGAGTCACTGTGTTTCCCCAGCTGAGCTGGGGCATGGGACCCTCCTGTGCAGCCCTGCAGAGTGCTGGGATGACAGGCATGCACCATGGCATACAACCCGCTTACTCTTAAATTTATTCTCATCTATATAAATAACACTCACTCAGTATAGTACTAAGAATCTAGTTTTATTCAGCAGAAGTGTAAATCATTTGAGTCACAGCTTTCATATTGCAAACACAAAACTTAAGATTCCAAATACCTCTCTACAAAAGAAATGCAATCTTTTTCATATACTACACCCACCAAAAAAAAATAGCTTCTTTGTGAATCAAAAACATACCTCAGTCACTTCACATAAATGATTTTTTAAATGACTGACCAGGAGTTGTTAAAGTGTTAGACCACAACCACCATCATCAGGTCACAAAGGAACTATTAGAAACACAAATTCGAATTCTCCACACTATTCTCCACACTATCTCAAACCCAATGAACCAAGAACTCTGGGAATGGGTCCAGCAGTCTGCATCTTAGGTGATTCCGATGCACCCTAAAATGTTACAACCTCGCCCAGCATGGTGGTGCACACATGTAATTCCAGCACTCAGGAGACCAAGGCAGGAGGACTGCTACAAGTTCAAGGCCAGCCTGAGCTGCAAAGTGAGTTCAAGGCCAGCGTGAACTGCACAATGAAACCCTGTCTCAAATGACAAAAAATAAGAATAATAATAATAAATAAAATAGTACAGCCTCTACAGAAGTACTCTAACAATCATTACATATGAGAAGTTCATGCGCAAAAATGTTTTTGCATTTAACCAATAATTTGCTGACTTTTATACACTTCAAGTTATATTATTCAAAATATTGAATTCAAAACTTTATCCACCATAAAACACAAAGCTACAAACTTAACTGTATCTATAGCACTCATTTTTTAAACTAATGTTTTCTTTTTAAAGTTTTTATTAGTGTATGATTCCAATACATAATGAACACATTCACTGTGGGGTACTAGTACATGTGTGTATCACATCTTCATCCTTTACCACCTTCCCTTCCTATTTTCATGTCTCCTCTCATAATTTAAATACTTCCTAATTGTGGTGAACTTTTAAATTCTCCCTATATGCACCTCTCCCTACATGCACCTTAGCCAAGTGCCTTTTCAATGGCAAATTCCATGTGTTCTTTTTCAATTTTTCTAACAGGGAGACTTTTTAACAATTTATAGAAGCTCCTTACCTACTGAGGCCATCCACTGTCATATTGCATATGCTTTCCCATTATATAGTGTCTTTACATTTTAAGTTGATTTATGACAAGATACAGCTTACCTTTACATTAAAAATATTGTAGCACACATATACCCACCACTCAGATTTAGCAAATGTTAATTAACATTTTGACAAATTACTTTCAGACCTATATTTAAGAAATAAGACATTTTTGGTATAGAGAAAACTTTGATTTTGAGTTTCTCTTTCCTTTTAAGAGTAGTTTTTCATAGTTTTTTTTCTAGAATCAGACAAATAGTCAACTATTATTTTAGAAACTTTTAACATATTGCGGAAAACTTTAAAGAGAAGATAACCTTACTGCCTTACTTATTATCAGCTCATGATCTACCTTGTTTCGTCTGGAGTCAAACTTTCTGTAAAGGGGCACAGTGTAAACACATGAGATATTTTTTCACAGGCCCAAGTGTTTTCATTCCAATTATTCAACTTTGCCTTTTTACTGCAAAAACAGCTGCAGGCCACATAAATTAGCGTGACTATATTTCAAAAAAAATTTATTTACAAAAGCAGACTGCAAACTAAATGAGTTATTTTACAACCCATAGACTATAACCTAGCCCACTTCTCATTCCTGTATTATAAATCATTTTCTCCCAACTTTTGAATATTGCTCTATCTTCTAAGAGATGAGGGCTCTTTTTAAAAACATAAGTACATTATCATTTAATGTACATTATTATTTAATGATAATGTACACCTGAAACAGTTAACAAATATTCTTTAAATAACCAAGTGTTCAAACGAGTAGGCATGGCTGTATCTCGTAATTTTTTAATTTTACAATCTGTTAGTTTGCATCAGGAGTCAAATAAAGTCCCGACTTTGCAACTGCCTGTTATGTCTTTTAATTCATAGCACCACTGATAATGGTGAGTTGAATTTGTCTTTAAAAAAAAAAAAAACTTCCATATAAGGACTAAGACCCAAATACCTGTACATCTAACCTTATCTGGAAACAATCTTTGCAGGATCTTAGGATAAGATCCTCCTATATAAGACATGGCATAAATCCAGTGACTGCTATACTTTTAAAATAAAGGAAAAGAGAAATTTGAGGAACAAATGGGGCTGAGGCTATTTAAGCCAGGTAAAAATGGAGGCAGCCAGTGAAGGTGTGCTGCCACACACCAGGGATCAGCCATGCTACCGAGCGCCACAAGAGGCTGGGAGAGGCAAGGAAAACTACTAGGGCCTTTGAAAGCAATGCACTTCCTTTAACATCTTGCAATCCTTTGATTTTGAATTTCTGTCCTCCAGCATTATTAGGAGTAAATTATTTTAAACCATGGAGTGTGGGAAGGGAGTGAAGCTAGAGACTGATCACAGCTGCACAGGAGCAAGGCCGGCCCCAAGCACACACAGTGCCGAAGGCAAGTCACAGGAGTCTCGAGAACACTTGGCTCCCGAGGTAAGGTAACTATTAGGTGGAGGGGTTTCGCGTGACATTCCATCTGAACACAGGTGCTGCAGCCACTGGGGCCCCCCCTCCTCCTCATCCTTCTTCTTCCTTACTACTTCTTCAGCCAAGAGAAAGGGCTCTTATCTGGCCTCAGTTTTGTGTACTGTGACTCTTGTCCTTTTGTTCTCTATCCTTGCATCCTCCTCACCCTCAGACCTTTGAGAGCTGAGCAGGACTGGGCAACTGAGTGTACGATAATTCGTTATAGCACCCTAAGAATGATGTAAACATGCACTACCATCGCTATCCGATATGGCACCATTGACTGCACATGGCTACTGAGCACCCGAAAGTTTGTGCTAATGAGGATTTAAATTCTTAAATTTCCAATCCTGTCTCTTCACATTTTTATAGAAATAAATTCATTAAAACTTTTATTCCTATAATCCCTGTATTTCTATAGTCAAAAAAAAAAAAAAAAAAACTACAAGAAGTGAAAGGAGATGGGAGATGTGCTACCTCTTGGTCTCCTTCCCATGTGCAAAAGATGTATGACCCCATTTCCTGTTAGCTCTTATTGTGCTCTTTACTTAAATTTTGGGTTTCTCACATAGAAGCAGCCGTGTGATATTTAATCCTATGTGTCTGCTTTACTTCACTTAACATTCCGGTCTCAAGGCGCACCCATTTCTCTAAAAACTCCTCACATTTGACCTATGGCTCAGTAGTTGTGCACTGTGTATAAATACATTTTCTTTATCCATTTATCTGTTAATGGATATATAGGCTTCTTCACTATTTAACTACAGTGGTACCTCAGAGTTCACAAAATTCTGTTCACAAAAGAATTAGGGTTAGGGTTAGGGTTAGGGTTAGGGTTAGGGTTAGGGTTAGGGTTAGGGTTAAGGTTAGGGTTCTCTTCGGTTTGCAGCCAGAATCATAGAGAGGATTAAGTTTATGAACCAAGGTACCACTGTATTATGAACTGTGCTACTGTAAACATGGACATACATGCATTACTATACTAAATACTTTTGGGAATATACTTAGAACAGGAATAGCTGGGTCAATCAAATTTCTATTTTTAGTTTTCAAGGAATTGCCATACTAATTTCCATAATGGTTTTTAGTTTACTAGGTTACTATACTAGTTTACAAAGTAGAACATGCAGCCTCACCAGCTATGTTATTGATTTCCTGATAACAGCCACTTTTCTGCTATAAGATGGTATCTCAGTGTTGTTTTAATTTGCATTTCTCTAGTGGCCAGAGAAGTTGGGTCATTTTTTCATGTATATTATTGGCGATTTGTACTATTTCTTTTGAGATGTGTTTCTACTCATTTCACTTCAGTCTTCTTGATTAGGTCTTTTATTTGTGGAAGCATCTAACGTTTTTATAATTCTTTATAGATTCCAGGTATTAGTGCTCTAAAAAGGAGCTGGCAACATTTTTTTCTCATTCTGTAGATGCTTCAATCTGTTGGTAGTTTCCTTTGCTTTTCCTTTGTAGAAGTTTTTAAATTTGGTATGATCCCATTTGTTGATTCTGATGTTACTTCTTGTTCTACTGGGGTTCTGTTCAAAAAGTCCTTCTATGCCTGTATGTTCTTTCACCTTTTTTCCCCTTAGATTTTGAGAGAACACAGAAAAAACAAGTTGTTTACCCTTTACAGCGTTTCCCAAGTCTGGATATTTCTAATTATATTTCCTTTCAGTTATTTAACATTTCCTCTTCTGTATTTCTTATAATTTAGTATTTGGAATTATCAGATTGCTGTTCAATTTGGGGGGAGGGGCAAGTCTATAAGTGAAACTGGCAAATACAGCTGGTTTTCTTTTAGGTCTTTTAGGCCTAGGTCTTATTAGGACTTATCTACAAAATGGCAATAGTTTAATTTTATAATTCCGTCCTCGTTTGTTAGCTGAAATAATAATTTAAAAGGAAACTTCCCTTCATCTTCTATTTAGTTGCCAATGGTACACTTCTTACAAGCAAGACAGGATAGATGCTCAATTGTCTCCTTCCTTTAAAAGTACTGATTATTTCATTAGCATCTTCCGCCAAAGTGACAAGTCTTTTTAAGGCATCACTATGAAATTACATATTTAATATCTCAAACTACTGTAGATGCTATCTTGATTAATGCACTGCCCCATTTTTAGTCAGTTGCAAAGTCTTCAAACTGCATCCTGGGTACTCTGACCCCAGTCATCTTAAAAGCTTCCTTATTATCAGATGACAAAATGTTCTAGGCTTATCCTGTGACATTCCTTACCTCAGATACAAAACCAGCCATTCTGCAAGTATCTGATTATTTTTAGTAAGAAATATGTAGAAATTTCAATTTAGACACATTGAAAACTTGAAATTTTTATTTCAATTATCATTAGCTATTTGTCAGCTGTGTACCATAAATGCTTACAAACATCTCATATTTAATTTTAAGAATAAAAAAACAAGTGTTTGGTTATAAGCATATTTTCTTAACATTCGCACACATAGGCAGATGCTATTAAGCAAATTAAAATTTTCTAAGATTCTTTAACCTTTAGAATTACCACAAGAATATGGATTCACTATACAGCCAGATAAATCATTAATATACTCATCAGTCATCCATATTTTCTTTCCACAAAATATATCATTTAATATTTGAAATAGTGTTTTCTAGTAAGTTCACCCAGTGTAATAAAGCTTTAATTCTTGCTTTGCGATAATTTGCTGTAGCACTATTCACGACAACCAAGATCCGGAATCAATCTACATGTATACTGCTGAATAAACCAGAGTAATTACAGTTAAAAACAATTAACTGAATATTCCAAAATAGCTAGTAAAGATTTTTAATTTTCCCAACACACACAAAAAGATACATACCTGAGGGGATAAACATGCCAATTACACATTATATACATGTGCTGAAATGTCACACTATACCCCTGAAATATATACAATTACTATGTGTCAATTAAAAATAAAAATGAGATCCTTTACAACACTTTTATAAATATTACAAATTTTTATTGAAGAAGAACTTGTTGGACCTTTACACAACTAAATAAATTACATTTTAACGAAGTCCACTGTGCATAATTAAACATTCAGTCTTAACTATTTTAGAAAATGTGTTAGATACATGTAAATGTTTAGATACATGTAAATGGCAGCTGGCTTTTAAATGATGTTTTTGGTAATCATTTTACCAGTCAAGTTTCACCAATGATAACTTACTAAGAATTACCAACAAAGCAGATCCATGCAAGAGATTGGTACACAAGTGTATGAAATCACTTGTCAGTTTAGGGTTAGAATTTTGCCTCTGTCCCTCAATGAGGATTGAACCCAGGGAGTACTGAGCTAATCCCCCACATACTTTGAATTGTGAGACAAGGTTTCAACAAGTTACGTACATTGGCCTTAAATTCCTGATCCTTCTGCCTCAGCCTCCTGAATGCTCGGATGCACCACCACACCTGACTAAACATATGTATACAATTTGCAAAACATAGAAAAAGCTTCCAAAACTAGTACAAACAATCCCCATAGAGTCCTCACCCAAATCTCACATGTAATGGTATTTAGAATTACTCCACCCTGTTGTTTTGCAAAGAAACAATTTACAGTATGCTTTTCTGCTTCCTCTTATTCTGTGTATGTCTCTCTGTGAATGTTTTCTGAATCATCTCATGGTAAGTTTCAGACATGGTACTCTATAGCTATACAAAACAGAAACATTCTCTCAATGATACAACTGTCAAAGTAGCACTGACACAATTCTACTCTCCCATACACAAGGATTATTTAGATTTTCAAATTATGCCAATAAGTTCTATATAACAAATGAAAATCCCAGAACACCAACCGCACTTATTTGCAGTATCTTTAATAAGTAATTCTTGTATCTTTGTCTTTCATAACATTGACATATTTGAGGAGTACTGTTCAGTTACTTAGTAAAATGCCCCTTACTGTGACTGTGGTTTTCTTTTTTTGTGGGGTTTTCTTGTTTGTTTTTTAAGATTTAGGTTTCATCGCTTTGGTAGCAATAACAGAAGTGATGGTGTGTCCTCGGTATTTTATGTCAGGAGTCACTTGTCCTTTTTTGGTGATGTAACTCTAATCATATCATTAATTCCTAATAGCAAAGCTTCTCCACTGTAAAGTTACAATTTTCCCTAATTAATAAGTATCCTGTAAGGATAATTTGTATCTATGTAAGTACCATGTTACTCATCAAACTTTCACATCATTAGTTTTTAATATTCCATTAATACTTGTATTACCATAATGACTGCAAAAATATGCACTAGTTGATGTTTGATCATAAACAGGACTACTCCTTTTTCCATCAATTCATATCTGCATGTATCCACAGATCTTCATTAATGGGTTATAAGCCATTACTATCATTGTTTTGATGCTAAGTATCATAAATTAGTCCAGGTAAGAGTCCTATAAACTGGTCTTGTTTCCTTTTGCTCATCCTCAATATTCAAGTACCCCAAACAGCAAATGACTATATGAAAAAAAACGTTGAGCATCACTGATCATTAGAAACACGCAAATTAAAACAATGCTAAGATTCCACTTCACCGAGAAAGAATGGCTATCATCAAGAAATCAACCAATAACAAATGCTGACAGGGATGTAGGGAAAAAGGAACCCTTTTCCACTGCTGACAAGAATGTATACTGATGCAACCACTGTGGAAATCAGTGTGCAGATTCCTCAAAAAAACTAGGACTAGGGGCCAAGGATATAGCTCACTGCCTGCCTGGCAAGCACAAGATCCTGGGTTTAATTCCCAGTACCAAAACAAACAAATAAATAAATAAAACTAGGAGTAGAGGTCTCATTTGATCCAGCTATTTCCCTTCTGGGTATCTTCCCCAAAACAGTTAAAAGCATCATATCACAGCAGTATATGCACACTCATGTGTATAGTGGCACAGTCCGTAATAGCCAAATCTTTGGGAACAGCCCAAATGGCCATCAACTGGTGAATGGATAATGATGTGGTTTTTTTTCTACAATGGAGTACTACTCTGCCATAAAGAAGGGTAAGTTTGAGACATTTATAGATGAATGGATGTGCTTTGATACCATACTCTTAAGTGAAATAAATCAGGACACACATGTAGAAGTACCAGACTATTTCCCTGGTGTGCGATACTGAAAGTGTAAATAAAGGACCAAAATGTTTATTAAGTATTGTGAAATAGCAAAAAAAATGTTCAAATGGGGAAGGTAACAAGGGACAGAAGGGGAAAGGAAAAAAGGGAAAAGGAAAAAAAAAAGGCCCTGAATCAAGGCCAGCAGTTTTCTGTAGCTGTTGGTTTCAAGCAGGAGCCTAAAGTGGTATCTTTCTAAGGTCTGTTGGCCATTTCAGAACTTTAGAAATGTAATGGTCAATTCATTAGAAAGTAACAAATAACTAAATAAATTTTACAAGAGAACTTCAAGATGGCGACCGGATAGGCAGCAGAGAAAGAACCTCCAGGAGGAATGCCACTCAGACAAAGGACAGAAGGGAAAGAGGTGGGCATCCTGAACTCAGGAAGGATCTGAAATGGGAATTGAAGCCCTCGGAAAGACTAAGCAAAACCTCTGCTGGAGGAAAGGATCGGAGATCGGCCATGGCGCAGTCAGAGGGAGAGGAGAAGGAGGAAGTCACCGCTCCAAACATACTCATGGTCCGCGCCCTTGTTCCGGCATTCGCAGCTTCAGCTTCGGAGGCCCACACTCACGGAAGCCTCCTGACTTGGCCACGGGAGAGCGGAGTTCCGAGAGCTGGTCCAGGGCTGGAGAGAGGAGGGCGCAGCCAGGAAAGGAGGCAATGGCGGTCGGGAGCAGTTGTCGAACCCAGTGTGAGAATGAGAGGTTGCAACAGCCACTGGGGCAGAGTCCCCACCCTGTGGCAACCTTCCTAATCAGTGCCTGGAGAGAATCAATGCAACTAGTACACAGTCCACCATGCCTGGATCTGCGCCTGCCTCTCTGCTGGGTGAGCAGCTACCAGTGGAGAGCAGGGGGGACTTTGGCAGCGAGCCACAGCAGCTCCCAGGGATCTGGCCGTGGAGCAGACAGGGGCTCCAGCAGCGAAACGGGAGGGAGATGCAGATGGAGGTGGATTACGTGGCTCCACGCCCTTCTCACTCCAATATCACACAGGAAGCAGGAGCTGGGTTGCCAGGGCTCAGCTCCCACCCTGAACTCTCCCTGGGAGCACCTTGAGTCTTGGAGGCTTGAGCAAGCACCGCCTGCCCCTGGCAACAATGGGACGAATCCACAGTCTTCAGGACTCACCCCAAACTATTGATGTGAGCACCAAGGGGGTCTCTTTGCAGCTTGCACAGATGAACCTTGCGTGAACCCATAGCAACAGATTAGATGAAGGGCAGCACACCGGGAGTCTGAAAGGTTGCAGCATGCTCTATACAGTGGACTCGAGAAGATCCTCCAACTCTGTTCTAGAACTAATCTTTAAACTCAGTTCATGCCCTGGGCTAACACAGTGAGAATGGGCCAGGGAGATTTCAGGCCCTCATAACAAGCATCGTGGGTTCATCCAGTGCCCAGCTGCAAGGGGTGGGGAGTGGTAATACTGGAGATCGGGAGGAGGGAGAAGGAGAAGAAAGGGCCTCTGGCATCGAAGCAATGGGACAGAGCCGAATGGGTCACCGAGGGCACCCCGACAGGGGCGTGTGCCCCACGGCGGCTCCGCTGTGGGCCCCGCGGCGGCTCCGCTGAGGGCCCCGCGGCTGCTCCGCTGTGGGCCCCGCGGCTGCTCTGCTGTGGGCTCCGCTGAGGGCACCTCACGGACTGGACTTGCCCCCACCCATAGCACAGTGACGCGGCGGAGCAGGGAGGTCCGCTGTGAGCATGGGTGCTTTTCCACCTCCAACCATGGCAGTTTGTATACATCCATGTGAGATATAGTATGGTCTGAGGTAGCTGTATCTCTTGCCAAGGCAAGAGTCCAGGGGTATAGATAAACCCAGGAATACAGTTATTATCACAGGGAAGATGACTGATTGAGTGGTAGGACAACGGAGATGAGGGAGGAGAAAATTGAATGATCAAATGGGCCATCATCTGTGTAACTGAGTAACATGTGAAGATAACATTATGTAGGACAGCATCCAGAGCTAATTCCCTTCTATGTTCTCTATAATTTGTATTTCCTCAATCGTTTCTGTATTAACAGAAGTGCAGATAACTTTATATTATACAGCATCCAGTGCTAATTCCCTACTGTCTTCTCTATAGTTTGGTATTTCCTTTAATGTTTGTGTGATAACTAATGTGAAGATAACATTATGTAGTACAGCATCCATCCAGTGCTAATTCCCTACTATGTTCTGTATAGTTTTGTATTTTCGATATTCTTTGTGGCTTGTTCTGGTTCATGTGTCTCCACTCTTTTGTCTTTAAAATTAAAAATTTTTTTTAAAAAAAGAGAGAAAATAAGGAAGACATAGAAACAGTTTTGTAAATGGGGAGGGGAAGAAGGGTTGAAGGGAAAGTAGGAGAATGAAGAAAGAAAAAGAATCAAGTTATATCATGTACAGGTACAAACTTTGATGAATGTGATCATTGCATCTATCTAAATAAAGTACTAATAAAATCTGATTAAAAAAATATTCTTCCAGTACTCCTGACTTTCTGACATGTCAGTGCTTTATAGCCCTCTTATGGCAGAGCTAAGAAATAAACATGTATATGATACTATACATTAATAATAAACCATGTATATTCAAACATACACATTTCACATCTCAACTATTCTGAGAGAAAATAGATGGGAGGAAGATAAATACAAACTCCACCCAAAAAACGTATACACATTTCAGGACAAGAAAAATAGCATGATGTTTTTTTCAACATATGTTGTGTTGCCCTCATATGGGGAACCCTAGAGGATGTCATGTATCACAGAACACCCACTACACTGCCAGTCCTTAGAGAAGACACTGAAAATGCACATGCCACAATCTCAACGACTAAAGTCACCCAAGCAGCAATTTGCCGTACTAATAAGCATCTGAAAGCTCATAGTCAAGTCATCGCTATGAGTACCTCTTATAATTGTAGGGGTCAGAGGTAACTTGTATGAATCTCATGAAGTCTCAATAAATGTAGTACTAAAATATTTCTACTGAGTTTTCTTTTCCTAAAAGGTGTACACATTTTTTGGCAAGCTCTGTACATACTGATACTTCAAATTCTAGGCTAATCACAGTGGCAAATGCATGTAATTCCAATTACTCAAGCCTTTTAGGAAGGAGGGTTATAGATTTGATGACTGTGTGAGCAATTTGGTGAGAACCTGCCTCAAAAAAAAATTTTTTTTTTTTTTTTAAGAGGATTGGTGGCATAACTCAGTGGTAGAGCATCTGTCTAGCTAGCATGTGAGGGCCTGAGTTCAATCCTGGATACAAAAAGTTCAATCCTGAGTTGGAGAAAAAAAAAAAAAAAAAACTATTTAAAAGCTATTACAGTAAATGATAGTTATCTCTTCTAGTCTCCCCCAATTCCATATTTAAAATGTCTTCTTCCAGTAAGAAACCTGGTTTCCATTATCCATAAAATATTGCTATATTTGGAACTGGGAGTGTAGCTCAGTGGTAGAGTACTTTTCTAGCATGTGCAAGCGTCTTGGTTCAATCCCCAGTGCAACAAACCTTTTTTAAAAATTTACCTATTTGTCAAATCTTGATATACATAAATAGTTGGGGATTTATTAACCTTGCACTCTACAGAAAAAAGGGAAACCTACAAACTTAAGGTCAGTATTTTTTAAGAGTTGTTTTCATCTTCATTCTTTAAATTGTTTAAAAGTTGTATTGTTAATTTATCCTTTTCCTTTCCTCTTCTCCCTTTAGTATTCATTTACAATACAGAGGAGTTGAGGTGTTTCAGTTCATCTTGATGTTTTTCTCCTAATTTCACAGAAAGTTTTGACATATGTAAAATATTAACATGATTATAAAATTCAAAACTATGGGAAAAGGTATATTCAGTAACATCAAAACCTCCTCTGAAATACATTCCCATCCCCCATTCTTTCCACCCTGTGGGTATTCGCTGTGTCTGTGACCCCTGGCTTATCCTTCTTTTGCCTCATTTGCTGATGTACTGTTTGCTTTCTTACAAGAGGTAGTATAGTATAGATCGATGGTGGCAAACTTGACACACATGCCACAGCAGGCTGTATCACTGCAAACTCTAAAATGTTTGCCTCCACCGGTACAGATGATCTTTGTATTCTGCTTGTTGTACTTAACCACATAATCCTATGGGGCTGGGGATATAGCTCAGTGGACTAAGTGCCTGCCTGGCAAGCACAAGGTCCTGAGTTCAATCTCCGGTACCACCAAAAAACAAACAAACAAAAAAATTCACTCTGCACCAGTTCATAGTCATTTTCTTATTCATTTTTATACCTACATACTTCGATGTACCAGTTTATACAATCACTCTCCTACATACTGACACCTAGCTTGTTTCTGGTATTTTACAATTACAAATACGGATATATGATACATAATTTATTTTCTTATATTGCTGAAAGCAAATGATTAGGATAATCTCTGAAAAGCAGACTTGTTGGGTCAAAACTTAAAATATTGTACAAGAGTTCTGTTGGACATTGCCAAAGCCCATTCCAAGAGAGTTGATTAAGCATTCTCCTAGCAATGTATATGAGGAACTTACTGACATTTTAGTGAATGGTGGACAGCTTTGTATACATTAATCATGAGGCATACTAACACATTTTTATAACAGCTTCATGAAAAATAATACCATATAATTCATCTATTTAAAATACACAGTTCAATAGTTTTTAGTATGTTCACAGAATTGAACCATCAAACCAGCACAATTTTAGATCAATTTATTACCTCCTCCTCAAAAACAAAGCAAAACAATTTTTTATCTGTTGGTGGGATTAGCCCTATTGTATTCCATTGGTCTGTCTCCAAGATTTTCAAAAGGCTACTCTGCAAAATGAGATTACATTGAAGTATATACAGTGTACTCTAAGCTCTTCATCTGTATTCATTCCAATCTCATGCTTTAAATTGTATATTCAAATAAGGCTCAAGCTAGTATTTCCAGTTCACATCTCTACCCTGAGATCCAGACCAGAGTCAAATTAGCTACTACTATCTCCCACTAGATGTGTTAATTCTCAAAAACAAAACTATGTTTCTCCTTCAGTTTTTCCCATTACTTCTATTACACAGACCTATTATCCACATCTTCCATAACTACCTAACTGGTCTCTTCTTTCTGCCCTGTTAACATGTAAATCACATGTCCTTCCCTCTACTACCTTCCCATTTCACCCAGAATAAAAGCCAAAACCATGCAGTTGTTCTTCCAGACAGCTCTCCTGTTTGTCACAAGTGGACTGAAAGCAATGTTATTCTTAGTGCTACAAAAAAATTTGGATAGATCCAATAGAAAATAATGGGAGCCTGCTTTTTCAACTATTTCTAATTAAACCCAACCAAGAAACAGAAATCAAAACTGCATCCTCATTTAGTAATCATGAAGTAGATAAAGTGATTGGTATTTTTACTTAGGTAAAAGAAAAATTTTTCCATTTAGCTTTTAAAAACCCATGCTCACACTTCCCTAGCAGTTGCATTACAGTTCCAAGCTCAAGTTCCCTCATGTAGGAGAGCTCCAATGGACAGAATGTATACCCTTGATGCCTGGTTTTCATTTTCACCCGAGGGATGATGAGCTGAAAAACCTTCAACAGTACACCCACATCCCAGCCTCAGCAACATGTACCCCCCCCATTTTTGTTAATTTTTCTTGAACCTCAAGCAAGTTACAGCTGGCTGATGCCCTACATCCTCTCCTTTGGGTTTAAACCAGTATCTTATACATGAAAGTCGGCAAAAAGAGTGCCATGGTGAGAAAAAAGCTACACCTGGTACCTGACAATCATGGCTCTACCAGTTCACTTCGTTAACAAACCATGTTTATAAACAGAGGAATACGAAGCAGCTCATTAAAGAAAGGCACCAGCAAAAGCCTAGAGTTTAAGAGCACAGAACTCACCAAATTAGAAGGCTAATTATGTTCCCTTCAGTATCAAAGAATGTCACTGATAAGCATTTCTTTACTCACAGAGTCTTTATACTCAATAACCAAAAAGGGCCTTGCACAGTGATGCACGCCTGTAATTTCAGCTATTCGGGAAGCTGAGGCAAGAAGATTGCAAGACCAAGCCCAGTTTAGGCAAAGGGAACAAGACCCTACCTCAGAAAAAAATGTAAGAAAATAAACTAAGGGTACACAATAGAAGTAGAGCGCTTGCATAGTATGTATAAGCCCTCGACTCAACCCCCAATACTACCACCACCAAAAAAAAAGATGATTTAACTAAGATTTCCCACCAGTTCTGACCATAAGGTGGTCAAAAGAATATTCATTATCAGGACATGTTAGAACTTAATTAAGTTTAATAGAATATTCTATAATCACTTTCAATAAGTTTATCCAAATCATCAACTTAATCCACTTTATGCTTAACATTTCTATTATTTAATTAGTACTTGAAATCCCTTAATTCATAACTGTTGGCATTAAGATTCATGTTTAAACAAAATATATTCAAACTACTTGTTTTCATATTTTCTCAAATTTTGCTAATAATGAGGAAAAGATAAATTTTTTTAAAAATTTTTAATATTGAAGTCACCTGAGAGAGGGAAGACAACAGCTTATGTATGGTGGTAAGATAGCAAATGACTGCTACTGGTCATGTCTACCCAAAGACAGAGAAATATGCTAGGAAAACCTTCAATAAAATCAATGACCTCTTCTCCACAAGAGAGGTAAAAACTACCTCCAAGTCTCTTCTCACATTTGAACAGACTTGGCTACCTGATTAATCTCAGAAGCTTGGTTTCTAGCAGATTATAGCATACAGCAGAACAAAGATTACACCACCTAACAAAAACAAGAAGTAACCCAAGTTCAACCAGACAGTTATAGTCACAGAAATCTGTGTGGATGAGGCAGAAGACTGGGAAATTCAAGAAACTTAATGAAACTCTGCCTCAAAATAAAAACTTTTAAAAATGCCTGGTCCATTATGAAAGGTCCTAGGTTCAATACTAGTACAGGCGAAGTAAGGGCTTGCCCTGCTAAAAATTGACAAATTAAGAAATACAGTAAGTGTAAGTAAAAAGGAAAGAAACAACAGAAACACTACTCATATAAATGCCAAGTAATATGGAAAAGATTGGCACAGAATCAAATATTCCTACTATATGACCTGGGTCTAGATGTCCCCCATGCAGTCAGAGGTGGACCTTTTTCAAAGGTGGCTGGATCTAGGCTATGTGACAGTGGGATTGATTCATGGAACAATGCTAGGATCAGGGGTACTAGGATTAAGAATGTGAGTAATACCCACCATAAGCACCCTGGATAAAATGTAAGGGATAGAAAGAACTGTGGTTGCTCCTTGTTGCTTGGTTACCTTCTGCCTGCCATGAACTGTTTCTCCTCTGCAATGCCTGTCTGCCATGCCACCCTGCCTTGGAGCCATCTGATGATGCAATGAAACTTCTACAAACTGTGAGCCAAATAAACCTTTCCTCCCTTAACTGGTGGGTGTTGGATATTTTATTTCAGCAACAAGGAGAGTAACTAAGACACCCATCAACCTAATCATAACAGCATATATAATATGTCTAATACTGTATGATCTTATGATGCAAAGTACAACAAATATTCATGACTATAAACCTAATAAAGCCAAATATCCAGTAAGGTTTTAGAAAATAACAAAATTTGTTAACATATTTTATAAGAATGTTAAACAAAAATGACTAATATAAAGTGCTGCTTCTTTAAGATAATTCATCCAAATATAACTTACGCTGTCAGCAACACTGAAGAACTGTCATTATTAACCCATTTCCCATTGTGGAAAACTGCAAGAGCTTTTACTATGCTTGCATTAAGAGAATAATAACTATTTTGTGAGTAGCAATATCCCTAATGTTTTATCAGACCCAAAAGACCTTAGCACTATCTTAGGCTCTAGGCATACCCCCAAACCTGGTAAGTAAACAAAAGGAAGGAGCTAACAGTGATTTTGAACTTTAATATGTATTTTAAACATTTCCTCAATAAATAATTCTAAAAATAAACAGTACAGATATAATTCAATGGTAAAGTATTTATTGAGCATGTGCAAAGCTCTGAGTTCAGTCCCCAGCACTACAGAAAAATTAAATTAATGCATGAAGCTTAACATTCCAAGATATAAAATACAAATGCAAATAATTAATGAATTCTTTTTTCAGAAAGAATGTTTAAATTCTATAATATCTCATCAGCAGCTAATAGTCACCTTCTTCATTCAGATTGAAAGGAGAAAACAAAAAAATTATAGCATCAAAATTTTCCCAATTTTACGCTGACTTAGTTTTAAAGTGAATATTACATATTACATATGCAGAGTAGTGTTGCTTAAAACTGGGCTTTAATAGTTTCATTTCAATAGTTTGTAATAAATAAGAACACTTTCCAGTCAGTCTCAGGTAGAACTTTCCTTAAAAATCATTACTCCAGTCTTTTAATTCTTGGAAAAAGAACTAAAAATACTAGATATCAAATGCCAGTGCTTTCATCTTGGACTTCCAGCCTCTAGGACTCTGAGAAATAAATTTTTATTCTTTATAAAATTTAAAAAATAATAAAAGAATAATGAAGTTATCATATG
The DNA here is from genome assembly GCA_004027595.1 of Dinomys branickii. Taxonomy (NCBI): domain Eukaryota; kingdom Metazoa; phylum Chordata; class Mammalia; order Rodentia; family Dinomyidae; genus Dinomys; species Dinomys branickii. The sequence goes on from PVLD010001992.1 coordinate 75,889, forward strand.
GAAAAATTCAAATAAGCCAATCCAATGTGAGGCAATTGAACACAGTACAGACCTAATGTCTTGTGCCATCGCTATATGTAATGCCTGGACTTCTGCTCTATGCATTCAAAATGGCAGTAGGATATGTCACTGTAGGAAAGATTCAGAAACCAAAATCTCAATTATTTTATAAATACTGTACTCCAGTTTAAACAAAGAATTACCATTTAGATGAAGAGCTTAAGTTCGATACAAAATACTACTGACCCTGGGATCAAGTATTAAAGAGTACTGTTCACTTAGCTTAATATACTATCCATGGAGATTACCTATATACTTAAAACCTAAATAATCTATTATTCAAACATGATTTTAACCATTAGCACATTTAAAGTTAAAACCAATAATCAACTATTTTTACTAAGTACTAACCATGTTTCTAGTCCTTTAAAGTACAAGAGTACAAAGAATACAACTCCTGACCACCAAAGGCTGATCTATAAGGAATTAAATCCAACACACAACACACAAACAAAAACATGTAAAAACTCCTACTAAGCTCTAAAGGACTGTAATCAAGAGTTTGGGAAGGAAGACATTCCCAAACGTTGTAGGAGTCAGGAACACTTACTAACAAAGGTTAAACCCAAAAAGTGTCTGTAGAGGCAGCAAAATGAAAAGGCATGCTAGACACAAGGCACACCAACACAGAGACACCTGAGAAGCCACAGAGGAAAACCATAATGAAGGCTGGGATTCGGAGTGAAGGAGAGAGATGAAGAGTGTTGGTATTGCAGGATAAATATCTTTCACGAGTGTGGGGGATACATTTTTGTTTGTTAATAGTTTTTAAACAGTGCCAAATTCTGAACTGAGTATTCTGTAATGATTTTTATCTATTGTTTTAATACCAGAAACAATTAATATCAGAATGCATTGCACCACAATATGACCAAAAATTCAACGTTAGGCCAGTCAAAACATAACCCAGCACATGCTTAGAAACTTGCTCTTGGAACAATTCACACTGAAGAGAAACATCATATAAGTAATTGTTCTAAGAAAAGATTAGAGTTGAAGAGGAAACTCAAATGTATTTGTCCTCCATTTAAAGTTGAAAACTAAACACATTTTTCTTGACTGCTGGCCTACAGTTGTACGCTTATTGCTGTCTGGATTCTTTCCTATCAGCACATGCAATACTTCAAAAGACTCAAATAGTCTGCCAAGATTTCTTCAAAGAACCTCTGTTGCCATAGCAATCTCCTGTTCTCCAGGAACAAAGCAAGCAGCTCTCTACACACATACATGAATGCTGCCCAAACTGATCTTGCCTAAGGCATGGGTTTTACCTGCCACAATCACACCAATTTTTACTTGCTGTACTATGAAGTATCAAATTATATTTGACAGTTCACAGAAAACCACAATTATTTAAAAATAAGCAGTAAAACCTAGAACAAGTACGAGAAGGTCGTGAGGTAAGAACCTTTCCTTATAATACAAGGCAGATGTTCTAAAAGATGAATGCCAGTAAATTAAAACCCTGAGACCAACTCAAATTTGATCAAAGATTTCTCCCTTTTCAGTGATCTCCAAACACTATTCCTAAAAAATCACACAGGCTTGGCACCTTGACTACAACCATCCCGTACCTTTTATTTTCACCAGAAAAGATTTAACACTCTAAAAGTTTAACACCCTAATCAACACCAGCAAAGCTAAATTCTGCCTAGAACTAAAGTTTTCCTTGGATAGAAAACAGAGGCTCTAAAATCATTGCTGTTTTTATATTCTACAAACTTTCACAAAATATATACATGCAAATAAGTTGCATAAATACAGAAAACACAGTCACAATTCAGGAGTATTTTTCCACATGTGAACTATTTCTCATCTCCAAATGTAGTTTTAACTTTTTTCAACTTTATACCTCCCCCTATTCCCAAACTAAGTATGCTGTGTATTCTACATGCTTAGTAGTCCTCAAGTTAATAGCAAATACCATGACAATAAAAACCAAACTCAAAGCACTACAAAGCAACAATAAACACAATATACTGCTAAGATTCTGAACATAATTTCAAGACCTGTGTTCCTAGAAAATAAAAGCTAGCGTAAAAATTTTAAATGTAGTATTATTTTTTTAAATTGATTTTCATTTTAATTTCAGACAGTGTAGAAAAAAAACCTTAATACAGAATTAAAAGTAAAATCTGATTCACAAAGTCATTGCCCTCAAGGAGAGTACTCAGATATTTCGCCAATATATGAATTACAAGCAAATAAAATTAATTATTCTACAGAAACTTTGTCAAACTGTAGACACTGGCTCTTGCATTTAAATGCACACATAACATAGTTAATTTTCACTTCATTAGGAGTAACCATAGAACTCCATCTCTGAAGGTGAAGCTGTTCAATCATTCCAAATATTTAGCAGAATTTCACAGGTGAAAAAAATGTTAAAGTATCTCAAAAGTCCACACTGCATCAAAAAGTAAAATGAGAAATCAGTAAGTAACAGTCTCCTCTATCAATGGAAATCCGAGACTCAGGGAGGTTGTATCATTAACTGTAAGCATTCTCTCATAGATATCTAAAGTGTGATGGTTGAGTTGTTGCTGTTCTGGGGTTTGCTGTTATCTTTAGTTTTCTTTTACTTTTATGTAATTATCTTCTGGTCTCCACAGGTTTCTAGGCTCTTTTCCATAATATGGATGTAAGTGTTAACTGCCTCTACTACTGTTATACTACCTTCTCTCTTTAAAAGAAGCTGTCCAATAAGAATTAAAAGATCAATGACTCCAAAGACTGAAGGCTAAAAGACAAAAAAAAAAGTTGTAATAATAATGTTATCTAATACATGAAAATCTGGACTGATGTTCAAACCACATCAAATTGCATTTTATAAACCAGCATCATAAACAAACCTATCACATATCAGACATGCAAATTCAATCATCTTCACACCTTAAAAAATAGTAAAGAAAAACTAGCACTTTAAAAGCAACTAAAATTACCTTCTAAAACAGTGCTTTCAAGGTCATTCCCCCCACAATCTACCATTAAATACACTTCATATCACCACGTAGTGTACACATACATTTATAGAACTAAAATGTTCTGAAAACAATTCTCCAACATGTGATGCATTCTCACAGCTTCTGTTCTACTCTGTCTTTATCACACTGAGAGAGAACCACAAATTCATTTTCTCAATCAACTACTGGGGTTAACAGCCTGCAGTATGAAACATGATAGAATGTTAGCTATTTTAGATTGCATTACTGATACACAACCTTAGAAAAAATCATTTTCACAAATAATCACTCTCCAAATATTAACATGCATTCTTAACACTATTTGCTTGACTACACTGTGCTACATATTAGACTTTAAGATTGTTGATACACACAAGTAATTATAAAATGTGAACTGCTGTAAGTTTTAAGATACCCCAAAATAAAAGATCTGCCCAAAACAATGGGCAACTGAAATGAACAGACACTTATCAGAAGTACAAACAACCAAAAACATACAAGAAAAATATTTAACATCTCTGGCCATTAGAGAAATGCAAATTACAACAACACTGAGATTCCACCTCACTCCAGTAAGAATGGCTATCATCAACAAATTAAATACTTACCAATGCTGCTGAGGCTGCACAGGTTATTGGGAGTGGAGAAAAGGTTCCTATATTGTTGGTGCGAATGTAAATACAACCATTATGAAAGTAAGTATAGGGACTGCTCAAAAAAACTAAAAGTGATTCTATTTGACCCAGCTATTCCCCTTCAAGGTATCTTCCCAAAAGAGTTAAAAGACATCATAGTACAATAATACACGCATATCCACGTTTACAGTAGCATAACTCATAACAGCTAAGTCTTGTAGGTGACCTGTATATCACCAAAAGTTGAATGGATAAACACAACATGGTAATCATACACACTAAAATACTACTCTACTATAAAGAAGGATAAATTTGAGTCATTTGTAGATAAATGGATGCACCTTCAGACCATAAGGTTAAGTGAAACAAATCAGACACAAAAGCTTATATATCACATGGCTTCTCTTATGTGAGAAAACCAAAGTATAAATAGAGTAAAGAAAAAAATAACACATATTAGGAAATAGGGACAAGGGTCTTTTGCAATGGGAAGAGGACCAAGTGATAAGAGGGAAGACAGAGGGCAGGGAGAAAGGGATATAAAAAGAATTAAGATGTGTTATGTACATGTATCACCTCCCTGTGATACATTATTGTACACTGCAAACATGTACTAATAAAAATTAAAATAATGTTGAATACATGAGGAAGAAACAAGTGCACCCACTTACTCATTGTTTTTTTCAGTAGGTATGTTTTTCTCAGACATCTACAAAAACTCTGAAAGGGAATAAATTTTGACCACAAATGTTAGTATAGTATAAACTTTTTTCTATTAGATACATGAAACTATACTAACCATATTCAATATACCTTTACTTCCTCAAAGCACTTAGCGCAGTACCTAGTATACAGGAAGTTCTTATTTTCTAAAATTTTTAAACCAACACTCAAAGGTTGAGAATTCAAGTATCAATTTTAAAAACTTAAGAGTAAATGGGAAGAAAAAAGTTTGTATCTCAAAGAATCAGGATATAAAACAACTTTGGGTTAACAAAAGTAATTCTGGATACAGCCACCAAAATACCTAAATATCAAAGCACACTTCCACATGCCAAAATTTTGCTCCATACATTTTGCAATACTTTCAAAATTATTTGGGAAAATAAGCTGGGCATGGTGGTGCATGCCTGTTTAATCCCAGCACTTGGGAGACTGAGGTAGGAAGACTGCTGAGTTCAAGGCCAACAAGGGCTACACAGTGAGTTCAAAGCTATATAGCAAGATCTTGTCTCAAAAAAAGCAAAACACATCAAAAATTATTTTAGAAAATAAACCTTTACTGTAAAAATGAGTCAAATTAAACCAAATTACACAATGGAGTTATTAATAAAATCACTACTTTAAAAGATATATACATTAAATTTTACAGCAGCTATTTATTTTTATTTTTAAGATTAATTCTGTGATGTCAAAATATTGCTAATTTTTTTAAAACCAAAGCTAATCTGAACAGACGCCTGTGAGTATTATTTTTTGCTGGTAGTGGTACTGGAAATCCAACTCAGCCTCATGCTTGCCACCTAGGTGTTGTGCTGCTTAGCTACATGGCCAGCACAACTTCTAGAGGGTTTTGCTTGTACTGTTACAAAACTACGATCAATTTTATTAAAGGGTAAACATAAAGCTAACCATTTTAACAAAAAAAAAAAAAACATTTGACAATTAAATATGAAGTTTGTTCTTAATTAAAGAAGTCAAAGCAGGCATCGTGGCACACACCTATTATCCCAGCACTTGAGAGGCTGAGGCAGTACGACTGTTCCAAGTTCAAGACCAGCCTGGGTTACAGAGTGAGCTCAAGGCCAGAGGACCCTGCCTCAAAAAGACACAAACACACAAACACACACACACACACACACACACATACACACACACACACACACACACACACACACACATCAAAATAAGAAACCTAAATATTGATTAAACTGCTTCAAATTTCTCAATTTGTGTTACGACCAGTATCTAGACATCCCCCAAAGGCTCATACATTCATAGGTGGGCTTTTCAGAGGTGGCTGGACCTAGGGCTTCTGAATATAGATTAAAGGTGTATGGATTAGTCCACTGACTAGCTTAGCAAAGACCTGAGAATGGATGACTAAAAAGGTGGTAACAACCAATAGGCCTGTAGCCTGGATGGGATAAAATTGAAGAAGGCTGTGCTTTGTTGCCTCTTGCCTAGACTGTTTATTTTCTGGGATGCCCTTCTACTATGTTGCCTTGCCTCAGAGCCAGCAATGTGTGGACTGAAAGCTCTACAGACTGAAGCAAAATAAACCTTTCCTCCTTTTAACTTGTATGTGTTAGGTATTTTGTCCCAGCAACAAGAAAAGTAACTAAGACGATTTAGAATGGATTAGACTTCCACTCATAGGGTGGAAGGTGTTTCTACTACAATAGCTTGGGTTTCTTGCTTCAATTTTTCATGAACCTGGGTGGTTAACTAACATTTCTAAGTCTTTATCAAGTCTCCATATCAAACCATCAGAAACATGTTTTGGGTTTTGGGATGTTTTGCTTTTTAAGACAGGAGTCTCCCTCTCTGATTCAGAGTGGCCCTGAACTCACTATGTAGCCCAGGCTGGCCTCGAAATTGCAGTGATCCTCCTGCCTCAGCCTCCCTAGAGCTGGGATTAGACGCTTGCACCACGATCCCCAGCTCGAGAGATGTTCTTCACGTGAAATAGTTCTGACAGCCACTAGGGAAAAGGGGACAGTATTTTCCTCAGTACTATAAGGCAGCTCAGCTGTGTCATTCAACATCTCACATAGGACAGTGACTGAAAATCAATATTAAATACATTCACTTTCTATCTGGACACTGTAGACTCTCCATGAAAACAATGGATACTCATACTCTACAAGGTTAGCAACAGAAATTAATCTTTCTTTCACACATCCCAAAGAGAATATCAAGTTCATAGTAAGTGCTGTGTGCCAGGCACCATGTCAGACCTGGAATACCTCAAGAGATAGAACAGACGATGTCAAGGACTTGAAGGGCCTCAAACATTATCATTTAAATTCTGTACTTGCCACCAAAAACAAAACCAAAAGTTCAAAGTTGAGAACTGACACAAAGATCCAGAGATTTCTCAACTACTCATGGAAATAATACAATATAATTAGCGTAGAAGGGGATGGAGTACTGGGGTGCAGTTCAAGGGCAGAGTGCAAGCTCAGGACGTACGAATCCCGAGAAATCACAATCACCACCACCACCAAAAAGAGCACTGAAGTTGAAATTCACTCCTAGTTTCATAATCCACAAAATAGAAACCAGTTCAAAGTTATAAAACTTGACTTATTTTAATAAATGATGTACAACGTAAGCCTACTTGCAGTTTTTATATGAACACTTATTATGATCCACTATTACATAACAACGTATGTTCTAATTCAACACAATCCAACAGAACATTCTGCAATAATGGAAAATATTCAGTATTTGCACTCTTCAGTACAGCAACCACTAGAAATGTGGCCATTAAACACTTGCAATGTGGCTAGATCAAATGAGGAACTAGATTTTCTTGGAAACTGATTTAACGTAAATACCTACAACTGCTTCCAGAAAAGAGTCACAGAGACAGATTTATACTCATGTGAAGACAACATATACTAAAAAAATAATAATTTTGCAGACACTGGACAACAGAAAACAAAGGACAGTTATTTCTAAGGAAAAAGAAACATCAGATGAGCACTACAAATGACCAAGGTTAGTTTAAAGGTGAGTCAGTATGAAAGGGGGGTGGAGACTGATGGACTCGCTGGGGTGAAAACATGACATGGGCCTCACAGAGGAAGACGGACGGAGAACGTGAAAGTAAGCATGCCCCTGCAGAGGGGTCCTTTGAACTGTGACCAGCACATGCACCCAAAGAAACTACCTGAAGTTAAGACAAAGAATTACTCCAACAGATAAAAGGTAAGAAAAGACAAAATGCTACAAAGCGGCACGGGGGTTACGATGGTTCATTCTTATAATCTCAGCACTGAGGAAGGATCACAATTTAGGAACCTACAAGGGCAACTTAGCAAGACAGATCTAGTTTCAAAATAAAAATAAATGGGGGGGGCAGGGTGCTGGGAATATAGCTCAGTGGTACTGACAAAAACAAGATAAAAAGTAAGGTAATCATATCAAGTGCTCACATAAGGACAGTAGTAAGTGCCTGTTCCCATGGCCAGCCTAGAAAACTCTATGACTTCTGGGGCAGTGAGGGAATACACAAGATGAGTTCCATCAGCAGTATGAATATGGAACTTTAGACTAAGCTTTGCTCCAGACCCACCTTACAAATCCTTAAAAACAAGAAAGGGTTAATTATTTTCAAAATAACTTGACTACACCCTAGAACAAAACTCTAAAGTATTTCCAGTAATATAATATGTACAGCATTCAGCAAGATAAAATTCAGAATGTCTGGAATCCAACAAAAATATGACCAGGCACATCCAGTCAGAACTGATACAAATTTGAGAAATAACATGTCAATCAGTTATTATAGACTTCACATGTTGAAAAAGTTTAGCGACAGAACACATAAAAGACAAATCAAGCATGTAGAAACAAAAACCACAATGGGAAGAGTATACAGGGCAAGATTAATGACAACTTACATGCTATAGAAAAAGAAACCATCCAACATGAAACTGTGGCATCCAGTTTTCTGCTCAGTTTTTAGACCTAAGGCTCCTGAACTCCTCAGAATCTCCAAATGAGGTGTCTCTGTATGTGCTAACGAGATGACTGATGGGGGGGGCTAGTCACTCTCCCCAGAAGGGAGAGGAGGCTGAACAAGGTTAAGTGGACCACCAGCGGCCACTGCATTAATGTGTTCATGACTGGGGATACAGTTGTAGGTCTTGCTGCTGGGGGGCTGGAGCCACCAGTGGTATATATGCATGGCAGTATCACTTCTACCACCAACGCTACACGTCAAGCTAGTGGGAATGGGTTAACTGATCATGCTTCTCTAATGAAACCTCTAAAGAAACCCACAAAGATTAAGTTCAGATAAACTTCCAGACAGCTAAACACAGCAGCTCCTGGAAGGTAGAACACACAGAGAGCACAGAAGCTCTGTACTCCTTCCCACCCGCCTTTCCCAGTCTTTTCATCTGTACCCTTTGCAGTATCTTTTAAAATAAACTGGCAAAAGAGTTTTCTCAATTCTCTGAGACTCACTTCAACAAATTAATTCAACTCAGAAGGAGGTCATGGAAACCCAAGTTACAACTGGTCATTCCAATCTCAGGTAAAGCAATCTGGGCCAGTGACAGACACTTGAAGTAGAGGGCAGCTTTGTGGAACTTGGAATCCTAACTCACGTGCTCTAATACCATCTCCAGATAGCCAGCCTCAGAGCTGAATCAATTAGAGGACACCCAGAGTGTCTACTACACAGCTGACTGCTTGCTTGACTCATAAAAACACACACACACACACACACACACACACACACCTCATACAGTGTGTTCCAAGAGCACAATAGGAAAAATTGAGTTCTTTTTTTTCTCCCAGAGAAATACAAGGATAAAAGACAATTTTTTAAAATGAAGTCAGCTGAGGCAAAATTTCAGAGGTTCTTCCATCCATAAAAATGGATTTGAGGTGGTAAACCAAAACAATTTGGAGGAATAATTTCCAAAACTGTTCAAAATGTGATGAAATCTATTAACACACTGTGTTAGTCTGTTGTGTACGCTGCACCAGAATACCAAGAACTAATTCATAACAAACACAAAGTAGTTCACAGTTCAGGAGGCTGAAAGTCTAAAGGATCTACCATGGCCTTTGTGCTGCATGATCACACAAGGACCACTCAGTAGAAGGGAAGTAAGGGCCAGCAAGCAGAGGCAAGAACCCACATGTGGTACTAGTTCACTGTTGAAGACAAAGCCTCATAACCTAAGCAACTTTTAAAGTTCAACTCCCACTATTGTCAAAATCACAATGAAATTTCAACATGAGCTTTGGAGGGGAGAAGCTTTCAAACCATAGCATTCAAACATCTAAAACATTAAGCAAATACCAAAGAAAAGAAAAATGAAAACATCCCTACACCAAGAAACACAACCAAATTGATAAAAACCAGTAGTAGTTTTTCTAAACCTTAAAAGCAATCACAGAAAAGACATGCATTATATACAGAGGAACAAAACTGAAAGTATAATTAGATTTCCCACTGGAAATAATTTAAACAATTAAGATACGCTAGAAAACTTTTAATGCATTGAAAGAAAAACCTGTCCATCTAGAATTCTATACTCAACAAAAAAAAAATTATTAAAACTGAAGACAAAGTAAGTTTTCAGGCATGCAAAAGCTGGCATGAACTCTCTACTAGTAAGATATGCAGAGGAAAGGTTAAAAGTCTTTCAAGCACAAGGAAAACATGGACCTACAAAAAGAAATGAAAAGCAAAGAGAGTGCTAACTATACTAACAAGTCAGTGAGTTTTACTTATTCAAACTTCTTTAAAAGATAACTGCCTTAAAAAAAAAAAAAAAAAACCCTCAAATAACCCTTACCCGAACTGTTTGGAACCAGAAATGTTGCTGATTTCAGAGTTTGCGAATTTTATAATATATGCATAGGCTTTAATAGTTGAGCATTCCTAATGCAAAAAAAGTGTTTCACAGTAGCACTCAGTTTCTAATTGTGAAGCATTTTGGAGCTCAGATTTTTTTTAATTAGGGATGCTCTACATATAACACTGACTTGGTGTTGGGTTTATTTTATGCATAAAAGTAAAATGTCTGACAACAAAAAGACACACTATCATGAAATAAGACAATATCACTTAAAGTACATCAAGGTACATTGAAAACAACACAAAAACTAGGCTTCTGGTCAAATAATATTACCAGGCATAAAGATGGCCATTTTGTAATAATAAAAGAGTTAACTGATCAAAAAGACATAACAAAACCCAATGCTGACAATCTAAAGAGCAGTTTCAGCCAGGCGTAGTGGCTCATGCCTATAATCCCAGCACTCAGGAGGCTGAGGCAAGAGGATCACTGTGAGTTCAAGGCCAGCCTGGGCTACAAAGTGAGCTCAGTGAGTTCAAGGGCGGCCTTAAGTATATACCAAAATCCTGTCTCAAAAAGACAAAATAAAATAAGGTAAAATTAAATTTTTTAAAAACAAAACAAAGAGCACAGAGTTTCAAGGTATGTAAAGGGAAAAAAAGATATGTAAAGAACATATATCCTCCCTCACCTTCAAAATATGTGAACATTGCAAGGATAAACAGAAAATTCACATTTCTCAGATTTCAATTCCCCTCTTTTAATAAATGACATCTCTTAAAGAGAAAATTAAAAGTGATACTAAAAAACTTAAGCTAAATAGTAGAAACTAAAGTGATTTGCTACTCTGAAAATATTCCCTGACTACAATCCAATTAAACTAGACATCCATAGTAACAGTAATGTCTCTTGAATGAATGACCCCCCCAGTTATTTGAAACCTGAACAATCCAATTAAACTAGACATCAGTAATAGAAATGTCTCTTGAATAAATGATCCCCCAATTATATGGAAAGTGAATAATGTATTTCTAAATAATCCATAGGTTATAGAAAAAAATCAAAAGAAAATTAGAAAACATCTTAAACTAAATGAAATCCCAACATACCAACATTTGTGAGATGCTCTGAAATTTTTATAATACAGACCTATAAAATTATCCAACTAAAGATCTCATAAACTAAAAATCTACTAAACTAAAAAATTTACATAAATCTACTATAAGCTAAAAGACCAAATTATAATCAAAGCAAACAAGAAAAGGCAAATAATAAATCACAGCAACAATCAAAGAAAAGGGAGGATGGGAGATAAAGAAAACCAAAGGCTCATTCTTCAAGATCAATAAACCAATAAGCCGTTAACCAGAGTGATCAGGAGATGAAACAAATATCTTGGAGAAATATTACCAAAACTCAGTCAAGAAGTAATGGCACATATAAACTGAATTTATAGTTAAAAACCTCTGAACAACAACAAAAGCCTCTAGATACAGATAGTTTCAATGATGACTTCTGACAAACACTGAAGAGATATGGGGAGAAATAGTATCAATTACAGTCGTGATCCTTTATCCATAGATAGGTCTCCAGCGGATGCCTAAAGCCATGGACAGTACCAAATTCTACATTCACTGTTTCTACAGTAAATCAAAAACTTTCACTTTTTGTTTAAAGGCAGCAAGGTATCAATTCTCTTGGGCATATGCAAATCGCCAGCATCACTATTCTTGTGCTTTGAAGCCATTACTAGATAAAATAAAGGTTACATGAACACTATCACAGTTATCTCCAACAATCTGATAAATGAGATAGCTACTAAGTGACTAACAGGCAGGTTGCATATGGAGCATGGATATACTAGAAAAAAAGGATGATTCACCTAAGTGGATGGTGCAGGATGAGTAAGATTTCACCACACTACTCAGAAGGGCACACAAATGAAAACTTACACAGTTTACTTCTGTAGTTTTTTGGGTAATATTATGAGACCAGGGTGACTGCAAGTAACTAAAATAATGGAAAATAAAATCATGGATTGGGGGAAAGGCTATCTAATCCTAACCCTAAACAAACTCTGAGAAAACTAAAAAGGAAGAAATACTTCCAATCTACTTCTTCTGAGTCAATCATCACCCTAGAGTCAAAACCAGACAAAATTCTTATAAGGGAAAAAAAAGAAAACCACTTAAAGCCACTAACCTTTATAAACATATCAAAAATTCTAAACAAAACTTCAATGAATTTAATCCAAAATATGAAAATAATAATGCTTTATGATAACTAAGCTTATCTGTGAAATAAATTTGCTTTAACATCAAAATTTAACCACTATAGTTCCACATGCTAACAACTTGAAAAAGAAAAATCATATGCCCATCTCAACAGACACAGAAAAGACACAAAAATCCACCATCCATTCCTGGAAATTTTTCTTAGAAGCTAAGAATAGAGAAAAATTCCAGTTAATAAAAGGCACTACAAAAAAGACGAAAAAAAAATTACAGCACACATCGTATTTAATGCTAAAAGAGCACAAGCTTCCCAGCTAAGACCCCAAACAGCACAAGGCCATCTGCTCCCGCCAGGGCTATCCAAAGCTGAACCACAGTCCCTGGAACACACAATCAGGGAAGAAAAGTAACTAAAAGTCATCCAGCCTGGAAGACAATTGTCTGTAAACATACACTGCATGCTCATGTATGTAGATTAATCTATGGAATGACATCAACAAAAATACCAAAGTAAGTGACTCTAACAAGTTTATCCAGTATATAATATCAATGTTCAAAAGTTCAATTGTATTCCATGTAAGAACAATGAGAAACTGATTTTTTAAATATTGTATACAATAGCATGAAGAAGTATAAAATAAAGATAAACCTGACAATATAATTACATACTGTACCTGTACAGTGAAAATTGCTTAAATTTTTAAAATTGTAAATAAATGTAAAGACATGTCACCAACACTGGTCATTAAACTAAATACTATTAAAGTATCAGTTCTCCCACATACATATGAAAGCTTTTTACAAACATGCAGAGGAATTCATAAGAAAAATTTTTAACAAATGATGCTACAACTATGGAGTATCATATACAGAAAAGATACTGAAATCCATACCTCACACCATATAAAAAAATTAATTCAAAATGAATCATCAACCTATTTGTAAAACCAAAATTTTAAAGTTTTAGAAGTAAAAATACAATTCTTATGACAGATTAGAGAAAAATTTCTTAAGACACCAAAAGCATGATCTATAAAGGAATATTCTGACCATAATGTGAACCACATCAAAAGTAAAAACTTCAGTTCTCAAAAAATACTAAGAGAATGAAGGGGCTGGGGATATAGCTCAGTGGAATAAGCGCCTGCCTAGCAAGCGCAGGGTCCTGAGTTCGATCCCCAGTACCACCAAAAAAAAAAAAAAAAAGAGAATGAAAAGACAATCCACAGAGCCAGAGAAAAGATATGCATGTCACGTATCTCATAAAAGAATAGAGCACAGAATATATAAAGTAATCTCAAAACTGAAGAAAATATATGTAACTTTTTAAATGGACAACAGATATAAAGATATTTTATCAAAAGATGTCAAATAAATGAAAAGACATTCAACATCATTGTAATTAAGAAAATGTAAGTTAAAAGATACCACTGCACATCACATCAAGTGTCAGTAAAGGATACAAAGGAACTGAAATTTTCATATATTCCAAGTAGGTATGTAAAATGATATAACCACTTTGGCAACTTACTAAGCTAATAATATACCCACCATATGAATGTCCACATGAGGACTTGTACAAGAATGGTTAAAGAGCTTTATTTGTATTACTGGGGGAAAAAATGCGAACACTACAACTATCCACTAACATGACAAGATAAATAAATCATATGGATTATAATTCAGAAATAAAAATTAACTATTGATACACAAATGACTCTCAAAATAATTATGCTGAGTTATAGCCGAAAAAAAAAAAGTACATTCTGTGTAATATTTTTTGACTCGGAAAATGCATTAATTGTGACAAAAAGCAGGTCAGTAATTAACCTGACAGTGAAGACAATGGAATGTGGGGAAGGGTAGACAAGGAAGGATTAAGAAATGTGCATGAAAATTTTTCAGAGCGATGGACATATTCATCATGATGACTGATGTGACAGCTTTCCTTTAAATTCTATACTTTAAATATGTGCTAGTTAACAAACAAAGCTGCTAAAAATTTAAACAGCCACGCATTCCTAATGGCTAAGGCACTTAACAGCACAGACCTCTTTTTAATCAAATCTAGAACCTTTCCTTTCTCTTTTCCTGTCTTCCGCACTCACCATCTCTTCATCTAGCACACTAGTAAAAGATGTTTCAATTCTCTGGACACAAGTAACTGCTTTAACCTCTGTAGCCCCACTTTTTTTTTTTTTTTTTTTTGGTGGTACGGGGAATCAAACTCATGACCCTGTGCTTGCCAGGCAGGCACTATGCCACTGAGCTATATTGCTGGCCATTAAATAATTTTCAACTTTTTTTTGGTACTCAGAATTGAAGGCAGGACCTTGCACTTGCCAGCCAAATGTTTGTACCACTGAACTATATCCCTGGCGTAGCCTCATTGTATTTTAACCAGTTGTTTTAAAGTACTCTTCCAAACTGTACTATTATTTATCTGTTCGCCTGTCTTCTCCAACAAGCTATCACCTCTTCCAAAAGGTCAAGTCCATGTCACCTTTATATCCCAGACAGCAAGCATAGAGCCTGGCACAAACCACATGTTCAATCAATGTTTGTTACATGAAGCTCAGGTAGCTCAACTCGTAAATGTTTTCCATAAGCCAGCCTTCTTACTTTGTTTTCTTTGCCAAGAAACACTTTGACAATTAGCTATGTGCCTGCATATGGTAAGAGAGCTGATAAGAGAGCTGTTAAAGTACTGCCCAAAGAAATACTTTTAATTCAGATAACTGACATTCAAATCTATTCTTCTATCTGTAGACTGGGTTTTACATGTAACATTTGTATCTAACGAACTGTTTAAATGTCTGTATGTAACAATGTTCTATGTACTTGAAATAAATTACTAAATAAAACTTTTAAAAAGTTACATTACAGTGCAATACCTGGAAAAGCACATCATACTATTGTACAAGCTTTTCAAAATTGTTAGATATATATATTAAGTAATCATAACGATATTAAGTAGAAAAATATATAAATTACGTTTAATTAGGATAGAGTAATACAAAAGTCATAAGAAAACTGGGAACACAAAATCATGGGTAGAAATTTAAAATAACAGTAATAAAAGATAAAATGCATGATTTGAACTATACAGAAGTAGCTGGGTGTGGTGGCACACACCTGTAATCCCAGCACTCAGGAGGGCTGAGGCAGGAGGATTACTGAGAGTTTGAGGTCAGCCTGGGCTACGAAGTGAGTCCAAAGTCAGCCTGGACTGCACAGCAAAACCATCTCAAAAAACAAAAAAAAAAAAAAAAAAAAAAAAAACCTATTCTGAAATACTTCAGTTTACCAATTTCCTCCATGATGCAGGTCAGACACTGAAATGGCCAAGAAAAGAATCAGTTTTCCTAATAAAGCAAACATTGAGCCTAGCCACTGAATTTGATTCAGTTCAGTTTCGTTTATGACCAGAATCATGGAAAGAATTGAGTTCTTATACCAATTTTGCCTTTTCAGAGTACTGTGAAAATGACCATTTTTAGTAGTCATAAAATTGTGTATTTCCTCTCAAAATAGCTGACTGGTTGAGGAGAATCAAGCAAAGAAAGTCAGTTAACTTACAGATAATCTGATATTTGGTGGTGCTGTCCACTTCTAACAGGTTATGATACCTCCAGATAAATAATGAGTGTGACTTTTAGTATCTTTACTAAGGAAAAGCCTGAGTATTTTCCCCCCAATGATATAAGATGAGCAAGTGGAAGATACAGGGTGGTAAATGGGCAGTAATACTTGTAATGATGAAATGTTCTGATGGTCCATGGGGTCCTAGAAACTTTTCTATGTACAGTGCTTGTGGCTATAACTTTTCAGCTGATTCAAACCCTAGACCTCAGCTTCATTCTAAGGTGACTGTACCATGATGAACACTACTTTGCCTTTCCTCAACTCATCAAAATTTCACGAGCACTAACTACTCCACTGGCATTCACTCTGCTTGAGTCGAGGATATCTTTTAAAGGATTATGTTAAAGACTGCTATGAAGCTAAGTGTCTGGGGTCGGGCTGTATGCGGGTTAAGTTGCTGACCACAGTGCTCAGAAGACAGGATAACACTATAGCTGAGGCAGCCCACCAGGGGCTCTCACTCCCTGTTCCAGGGCAATGACTGCCAACCTCAGAGATAAGGGCAGTTCTCTCAGTTAACAGGACTTACTGCTTGGCGTATCCCTGCTCCTTTGTTTCACGAGGCCTTGCCCAGTCCCCCTTACTTTCCCTCAGGCAGCCCGCCTCAGTTTGTTTGAAATCCAATAAATACAGGCAATCCAGAAAAGCCTTTGTCTTAGCTCCAAGAGAGCTGTGACATTCCTGCCCCCCACAAACCATTTTTACATTTTGTCTGTATTCAATCCTTTTCTGTAAACTCAGTCTCTAAGATTGGGACATGAATTCTGATGCTTTAAGGTCATTATGACACCAGCAACATTACAGAGGCTTTTCTGTAGAGATCCAGAGAATGGACTTTAGCAACAAACAACACTTCAAACTGTATATTACACTGTCATTTAGAAGGCATTTTCATACCCATTATCTGAGTGAAGCCTCACAAAATCCTTATCAATGGGGCTTTCTAACCCCTATTAAAGTGATAAATAAATCATATAAAATAAAAACCTTGACATCATCTTGGATGACCCACTTTCCATCACGTTACCAATGTAATTAGAAAAGTTTCCATCGTTTCTACATCTGTATGCTCTCACTTGTATGCTCAGCCAGCTCTGCTCCACGCAGGCCACCACTAAGGGTGTGTATCACACCCCCAGGAACATCACTTACATTGCAGTCTACTATCAAAACAGACACAGACAGCTGTCCCAGTTTCAATGCTACCTTCCATTCTTCCTATTAAACATATCCAGTCAGCCACATTTACCTTCCTAATAAAAAGAAAAGGCAATTTCTGATTTCAGCCATGATGCAGTAATAAATTAACCTCCCACTGCAAACAATTAGAAAAGTAGAAAACATACATCAAATGACTGTTTTCAGATACTGAAAAACAACACTGTAATATTGTGATCCCTGGAAAAGAGAAACTATGTGGACCCTACCCTCCTCATTAGGGAATGGATCTCAAACAACACAGTGGTTTCACTGAGAGGAGGGAGGCAAAGGCAACTAGAATTCACAGGGCAGTGATCTGGAGGAAGGAGATAGGCAGAGAACAATCTCCAGAAATCTACATGGAGGTCCCCTTGAATGCACCACTAAGAGCAAGCACATGTTAAAACGTCACAAAGGCAATCTAAAAATATCAGAAAAGTTGTATTCCCAACAGTTTTCAGAGTTCAAACAGAACTAGGAGATATTTTAGGTTTGAAGCACTCTATATAAAGTAAATGTTAATCATGCCTTAATAATATAGCTATAAAGTTAACCAGGCCCACTCTAAGAAAAGCTTAAAAGCAATTCATAAAGGGATCAAGGTACTCTAATAATTTCCTGCTAGGACAAAGTCCTAAACTCAAAGAACAAAATTCACACACTCAATAATACAACATTCAGTCTGCAATCCAATTAAAATTTACCTACTTTCTTCTCTTCTAGGTGCAATGTCTATAGGCACTAAGAATAGCCTGGCATGTATGTTTTCTTACAACACAGCCACTAACAAAACTGCGCTTTCCCCAATTCCCGGTAGCAAAACAACTTTCCTTTGTGCCAAGAAGAATGGGAAAGCATCAGTATACCTGTCTGCCATTTGTTCAAGCAGATGTCAAAAGGTTTACCCCCTGAGACTTAAAAGTTCTTATAAGAATGTTAGTTACTTTCTTGTCACTGAGATATAATACTTATGACTCACAAATTATAAAGGAGTCGGTTTGTATTTTTGTTCATAGTTGGTAGAGCTTATACTCCACACTAGGCTCCACAGTAGAGCAGCATGGCAGAGGAGAACCGCTCAAAGCATGAAAGCAAAGACATGGATCTGATCGAGGGAGGAAGGAGGGAAAGAGACCCTTCCAGGCCACATCCCCAGTGACCTACCCTCTCCATCCAGACATCACCTCCTCAGTCACCATTAGTGATAAACTCATCAGTGGACTAATCCATGATCCAATCACCGCCCAAAAGCCCCACCTATAAGCACACATGAGGTTTTGAGGGAACATCCAAATATAAGCAATAACAATGTCTAAACTGAAAAAATTTATCCAGCAGGAACTATGACATTTCATATTTCCAAATATGTGTATTACAAGATGAAAGACAGAATCAAAAACTCAAAAACTGAAGCTTTGTTTAGTAATAAAAAAAATCTAAAACCAAAAACCAAAATATTTACATGTTTAGAAGCAGGAAAAAAATGAAAAAATTTTACCAATAAAAACCACCCCAGAGGGCTGGGGATATAGCTCAGTGGAATAAGCACCTGCCTAGCAAGCGCAGGGTCCTGAGTTCGATCCCCAGTACCACCAAAAAAAAAAAAAAAAAAAAAAACACCCCAGAATAAAAAGGTGATGGTATCCCCAAAGACTTGAAAATTACACTGCTCAACAATTTTGGGAAAAACAAAAATATAAGGAAAAATACATAAAAATGACCTAGAAATAATAAATACATAGCTCAAACAAAAACTCTACTGTTTGGAACATAAAAATTAGACACCGTAGAAAAAAGATCCTCTTAGAGTGGCACTATTAGAAACTATGAAAACTGAATTATGAAAAACATCAATAGCCTATAAAACAATATCACAACTACTAACATCTGTGGGAGCATTTAATAAGAGTCATAGGAGAGGGAAGACAGTAAACAGAAAGAACATTTTAAGATTTACAGAATAAAGTGTTTTCACATTAGATACAATCCTATAAATATACATATTAAACATAGAAACAGCAACTTCACCTCCAAGTACTTAAAACTAGGAAATCTTAAAAGCAAATCATAGGAAGAAAGAAAGCCATGGAGTAAGAATGTTCCTTACTACATAGGTAGGAATCTTATCATAAAGATAAATATTATCAACTTATAGTGAGAACAAATCCAAAATACAATGAAAACAAAACTCTGAATTGTTAGAGTCAACCTACAATTTTAAACTCAGTGAAAATATCCTTCAAATATAACGACAGAAAAAAAAATTTGCCAACCAGCAAAAATAAAGACAATCCATTACCTACAATACTACACTATAAGAAATTAAAAAGCAATTCTTCAGGCTGGTGAGTGGAGTACAGGTCTGCACACTATGCATCCTCCACTGCCTGGAGAAAAAGACACCTGTCTGTGGAGTGTTAAGTCCACACCCTCCCCTTCCTCTACTATCACCAGGAAGGTGGTGCCAGCAAGTGGGAGTGTGAGTCAGGGAGTGGAGAGTGAGTCGTGTTCTGCCCTTTCTCCACTGTCCTTGGGACAGGGTGCTGAATGAAAATGAGTCAAAGGAGTGTAGGTCCTTGCTCTGCACTTCCTCTGCTACCCCAGAGTGGCGGTGCTGGCAAGCAGAAAGTAGGTCCATACTCTGCACTTCCTCCATTGCCCCAGGACAGCTTGCTGGTAAGAGAAATATGGCAGTGCTGGTGAGAAAAGTGACAGTGGTGCCAGCTAGAGGAGAAATTCTGAGGAACAGACACCTCCTAGGAAAGCCATGACATTAGTGATAAAGCTATCTAATATTAGAAATCTAAACACATCATCACAGAAAACAAAATAGAATAGAAAACAGAAAATGACAAGACAAAAAAGCAAAATGCAATCCCAATCACCCAACCCACCAAGGACAAGTCCAGAACACAGAGAGATAAAACAAATCAGAAGCCAACAAGTGGAACTCTCTGAAATGATAGTAGCAGAAGTAAAAAGGCAAATGAAAAAGGCCATAGAAAAAATAATTCCTAAGATGCAAAAAGAAATGACTATCAAAATAAAAGACATTAAAGCAGACACAGATAAACAAATAGAGGAGTTCAGGAAAATGGTATAAACCATGAATGCCAAACACAGAAAATAAATTGAATCAATGAAACATAACCAAACAAACGCAAGGGATTAGAAACTCCACTGAAAGTATATGCACAAGACTGAATGAACGCAAGGATAGAATATCAGATCTAAAAGGAATACCTCTAGTAGCCTGGAAAAGAAAGGCATCTTAAAAAGCACCAAAAAAATCAATAGAATAGACACAGGATGCAGCAAAAACAACATAAGATTGAGATTGACTGGAATCAGTGAGAAAGCTGGAGACAGCACAAATGCCATTAAAAAAAAAAAATCTCTTCACAAAAATAACAGCAGAAAATTTCCCAAACATGGACAAAGAATTTGACATAAAATAAATAAAGCATACAGAACTCCAAATAGTCATAACCAAAACAAATCCACAACACCAAGGCATATAGTAATCAAGACTCCAGAAATTCATTACAAAGACAAAATTTTACAAGTAGCTAGAGAAAAGAAACATATCACCTACAAAGGAAAGCCCAACAGAATTAGAGCAGAGTTATCAACACAAACCCTAAAATCAAGAAAAGGTTGAAGTAAAATATTTCAATCCCTAAAGGAAAACAATCTTCCAGCAGACTGATACATCCCACAAAACTATCTCTCAAAATTAATGAAGAAAGAAGATATATCCATGTCAAAGCAGTGAAAAAATTTATGACCACAAAATCAGCTCTACAGAATGCTCTGGAACTACATTACAAAGAGATAACAAAGACCACAAATGGCAGGAATACCAGAAGAAAAAAGTCACTAGGCAGGACAAGCAATTAAACAGAGGTGAAAGACAGGGAACGACAAAGAAACATGAAAAAGAAAAGCCAATACATATCAGTTATAACCGTCAACTCACCAATCAAAAGAAACAGACTGCCAGAACAGATCAAGAAGCAAGATCCAACAATATGCTGCATTCAAAAAGAAATTCGTAAAGTAAAAGTCGAAGGATGGAAAACAATTCTCCACACCACAGGAAAGCAGAAAAAGCAGGGATATCTATATTTTCAGACAATGCAAACTTCAAGCCAAAACTGATCAAAAGAGACAAAGAAGGTCACTATATACTAGTTAAGGGAAAATTCCAATAAGAAGAAATAACAATCATAAATATTTACGTACCAAACACAGGTTCACTCAACTACATAAAACAGTATTACCTGACATGAAAAAATTGTAGTGGGGAACCTTAATGCCTCAATCTCATGAATGGATAGATCAACTAGACAAAAAAATCAACAAAGAACTACTGGAATTAAACCAAGCCTGTAAACAAATGGACTTAATAGATGTACAGTGTGTTCCAACCCAAAACAGTAAAATATACATTCTTCTCAGCTGCACATGGGATGTTTTCCAAAATAGATCATGTATTAGCTGACAAAACATGTTTAGGTAAATGTAGAGGAACCGAAATCATCCTATGCATACTCTCTGACCACTGCACAATGAAACTGGAAATCAACAACAAAGGAAACCACAAAAGCTAAGTTAACACATGAAAATTAACGCCCTTCTGAACAACCAATGGGTCACAGAGGAAGTTAAAGATGAAATTAAAAAGTATATATAATTAAACAATAATGCCAACACAACATACCAAAATTTATGGGATGCAATGAAAGCAGTCCTACAAGGGAAATTTATAACAATGAGGTAACACATCAGAAGGAACTCAAAACAACCTAATGCGGAACCTCAAACTTCTAGAAAAGAACAAATCAAACCAAAGTTCACATGAAGGAGGAAATTCTATAAAGATAAGAGCAGAAATTAAAGAAATAGAGACTAAGAAAACAATACAAAGAATCAATGAGTTAATGTTGGTTCTTTGAAAGAATAAATAAAATTGATAAACCATTAGCCAACCTCATCAGAAAGAGGAAAGAAAGAACACAAATTCAAGCAACTAGGAATTGAAAAGGGGGAAACCACAACAGATCCCACAGAAATCCAGGATAACATCAATATCAACTATGAGAACCTATATTCTACTAAGATGGAAAACAGAAGAAATGGACAGATTCCTAGACACAATTGAATTGCCAGAACTAAATCAAACAGATACAAAAATTCTAAATAAACCAGTATCAGCCAATGAAAATGAAATTAGAAATTTACCAACAAAGAAAAGTCCAGGCCATGATGGATTCACTGCTTAATTCTTCAAGAAATTTACAGAACTAATGCTGAAACTCTTGAAAGAAATCAAAAGGGAAGCAATACTTCCACAATCATTCCTGGAAGCAAGTATTATCCTGATTCCAAAACCAGAGAAGAACCCAATCAAGAAAGAAAACTACAGGCCAATCTCCCTAATGAACATTGATGCAAAAATCCTTAATAAGATACTGGCAAACAATGAAACAAATCATCAAGATGAGTATGTATCACAACAAGTACAATTCATACCAGGGATGCAAGGATGGTTCAACATACACAAATCAATAAATGTAATACACCATATTAACAGAACCAAAGACAAAAATCACATGGTCATCTCAGAAAAAGCATTTGACAAAGTCCAACACTCATTCATAATAAAAACCCTACAGAAAATTGAAACAGATGGGCTCTACCCTCAATCTTGTAAAAGCTCTCTATGACAAACCAACAGCTAATATCATATTAAATGGTCAGAAATTCAAAGCTTTCACCAGGAACAACACAAGACTGTCCACTATCACCACTCCTATTCAATATAGTTTTGGAAACATTAGCCAGAGCAATTAGACAAATGGAAAAAATAAAAGGAATAAAGATAGGAAAGGAAGAAGTTAAAATAACATTATTCACAGATGACATGATAGGTACACAGAAGACCCCAAAAACTCCACCAAAAACTTGTAGATTTAATATCCAAATTCAAAAGTGTAGCAGGATACAAAGTCAACACTCAAGAGTCAACATCATTCCTGTACACAAGCAACAAACTCATAGAGAGAGAAATTAGGGAAAGCATGAAAGCATCCAAAAAAATGAAATACTTAGGAATCCATCTAAGAACAGACAGAAAAGATCTATACAATGAAAATTACAGTACCCTAAAAAAGGAGATTGAAGAGGATGGAAATAGAAGATGGAAAGATATCCCTTGCTCTTGGACAGGAAGAACCAATATAGTGAAAATGGCCATACTGCCAAAACTGCTACACAGATTTAATGCAATCCCAATCAAAATGCTATTAACATACCTCACAGATCGAGAGAAAACATTCCTAAAATTCATTTCGAACCAGAAAAGACTTAGAATAGCAAAAGTAATTCTGGGCAACAAAGGCAAGCAAGGGGACATCACAATTTCAGACCTGAAATTATACTACGAAGTTACTGTGATACCATCAACATGGTATTGGCAAACAGACCTGAGATCAGTGGAACCAAACAGAAAACGTAGACACATCCCCAAACACACTCAGCCACCTCATCTTTGACCAAGGAGCCAAACATGTTCCCTGGAAGGAAGACAGCCTCTTTAACAAATGGTACTGGAAAAACTGGCTCTCCACATGCCAAAGACTAAAACCAGACCCATGTCTATCACCATGCACTAAAGTCAAAATGGATCAAAGACCTAAATATTAAAATAGAAACACTAAATTTACTGGAAGAGCAAATAGACAAGAGACTTCATGAAGACACCTCAGTCTGCAAGGGAAACATTACAAAGAATCAGCAAATGGGATCTCATCTTCACTCTTCCAAGAGAGTGAAAAAACAACCTACAGAATGGGAAAAATCATAGCCAGTGTCCCACAGACAAAGGACTTATATCTGGAACACACAAAGAAGTTTAAAAAATCGTGTCAGGAATGGTGGCACACACCTATAATCCCAGCACTCAGGAGGCTGAGGCAGGAGGACTGTTCCAAGTTCAAAATCAGCCTGGAGCCTGAACTGCATAGTGAGACCCTGTCTCAAAAAGAAAAAAAAAATCAGACCCCCCCCCATTCAAAACCCCAATCCAAAAATGGGCATCTGAAATGAATACACACCTCTCAGATGAGGAAATACAAATGACAAATAAATACATGAAAAACTTCAACATCATCAGTCATACGAGAGATGCAAATTAAAACAATACTGAGATTCCATCCCACTCCACCAAGAATAGCTATCATCAAAAAATCAACCAATAACAAATGTTAGAGGGGCTGCGGTGAAAAAGTAACCCTTCTCCACTGCTGGTAGGAATGTAGACTGGTGCCAACTACTGTGGAAATCATGTGCATCTTCTTAAGAAAGTGAGATTGGAGGTTCCATTTGAACCACCTATTCCTCTTCTGGGTATCTCTCAGAAGAATTAAAAACATCACACCATACCAGTATATGTGCACCCATGTTTATAGCACCATAGTGTGTAATAGGTGAATCTTGGAAACATAAAAAAGATCCGAGGATTTTTTAATATAATGGAGTACCACTCAGCCATAAAGAATAAACTGGAGACTTTTATAGGTAAATGGATACAACTCAAAACCATATTCCTAAGTGAAATAAATCAGACCCATGTAAACATCATATTGTCCCACTACTGTGAGAAACTGAGTAAAATAGGATCTGAAATGTACAACAAATATGGTGAACTGGGAAAAAACTACAAATAAAAAGACAAACTTCATTTAGGGGAAAAGGTAAAGGAAGAAAGGGAAAAAGAAAAAAAATGTATGGATACACAAGATAGTTAAGATAGTTTTACAACTAGCTTCTTTCAGTTCCTTGAAAAGAAAGATTTGTGCTAATATTGTTTAGACATCATGCCTACGACATCATGCTTATACTCTGATTAATACGAAGACAACAACATGTAACATATCAACTATTATTACTGTCCTACTAACCTGTTTCAAAACTCAGTTTCATTGTTCAGTTATCTTTTTTCTCTTTAAAAAATTTTTTTTAAAAAAGCAATTCTTCAGATACAAGGAAAATGAGACAAAATAAAAACAGGAATGCACATAAAGTAAAAAACAGTATTAGAAACACACTACAGTGCCAAGTATATAGCTCAGAGGCACAGTGTGTACCTGGCAAGCACGAGGTCCTGAGTTTAATTCCTTGTACCCAAAAAAAAGAATGAAAGAAAAAAACATAATACAGGTAAGTTTAAACTAAGGATAGGCATTCTCATTTTAAAATGAGGAAATTGAAAAAAAAAAAAAAAAAAAAGGAGTGACTGGTTCCAAGTAAGTCCAAAGCTACCAGGAAAATTAAAGTTGGAAAATAATCCTTCTGGACTTCACGGTCTGCCCTAGGAAGTGAGGGCTGTGTCCCCAAGTTCTCAGGCAGCCCCCTCTGTAGCCCTGGCCAGTTCAGCCCACCTAGCACCTTTCAAGGTTGGAATCCAGTGCAGTTCTTCCAGGCTGAGACACACTGGTAGCTCATGGCGCCCTGCCTGCCCACAGTTCCACCACCCACTGCTCTAATAAGGATCAGAGCATCCTCTGAAGTCTAGGTGGAGAACACCACACCCCTAAAAGCTCTGCAGGTCTACAGATTTAACATCAGGTGACTGTTTACCAGTATTTACTGCTGGCAGCACTTAGTGCAGGCTATGGCCTGGACCACAATTGGTCCTCCTTGAGTTGTAAACCTAGAATGACCAAGCAGTGATGCACATAACTTGTTTTGATTTCACAGGCTCACAGGTGAAAAAAATATACCTCAGGATAAATCTAACTTGAGTCTTACTTGTAAGATGGTCAGGTGAAACTTCAGACTTAGACTAAGACTTTTAAATTTGATGCTGGGAGCAGTTAAGACTTTAGGACTATTCAGATAGAATAAATGCCTTTTGCAGATGAGAAGAAAAATTGTTGGAGCTAGGAATAAAATGCTATGGTTTGAATATGCCCCCTCCAAAGTATGTGCTGGAATCAATGCCCAGGGATAGGAAGTGAGGCCCAAGAGGAGGTGTTTTAGGTCCTAAGTATAGTTTTCATGGACAAACGAATGCCCATTATAAAAAAATATTTAGGCTACACATCCCTCTTCATGTTCTCATCTTTCACCATGTGACAACATAGCAAAACCTTGCATATGACTGCACCGTGATACTGGGCTTTCCAACCTCCAAAACTGCAAGCTAGTAAATTTCTATTCACTAACAATTACTTAATCAGAATACTTAATCCCTGGGGCAGGGAACCAGGAATATATATTCGTTAAAAGCTACCAGTAACGCTTATACACTGTTAGGTTTGAGATCAGGCAAGAGCCAGTTCCCTTCCTAGAGAACCATTTGCTCCATCAAACATAGTATAAAGATAATGTCACCATTTTTTATTAAATAACTGGGATATTTGGTAACAAGAGTATTAGACAACTACTCTATCTGTTTCAGCAGTACAAATAATTACCTATTACTGTATAATTGTATGGATCAGCTTTGAAACTGCCATTTAGTAGCTGTAGTTCTCAACTTTCCAAAGCTATTACTTAAGCAAGCATTTCCTCCTCTGCATAAATGGGAGCAAAACTGATCAGTTTCAAAGGAGTAAATGAAGACTATGTTAAATAACGGACATAAGGGGATGCCCTGTACACAGGCTTACTCATAATGAGCTGTTTTGTTTTGTTTTCTGTTTGTGTTTGAGCCAGGATATCTTTGAGTTGCCACCTTAGCTTTAAACTCATGATCCTCTCTGCCTTAGGCTCCCAAGAGGTTGAGATTACTTGTACATACCACCGCATCCAGTGCTACAAGTTACTATTTTATCAAATGCTTCCTTTTATACTAAGACTCATTTGTTTTTTAAAAGAGGAAGACAAATTTATGAGATCAAAATCCTAGAATTATCGTGAAATGCTATTGCTTTCGTTTTTAAGTTTCAATAAGCTTACAGTGTCAGTTTATATAACAGGTCAAATCATTATAAATATTTTCGGAAGTCAAATATCCTACTAAATTAGCGACACCCCATAGAGCCCTTTATATAGTTTATATATAAAGTTTAAGAAACTGAACAGCATAAATCTGTACCAAGATAGCAAAGAAGAAAGGAAGAACTTCTATTTCTCCTCATATACTCTTCCATACTGTTTAGACTTTTTTTTAGCTTTGACATATTTTTATAAGTTTCAGAAATAGGTAATAAAATATTAGTAGTTATTTACATGTAGGCTTTCAAACTACACTTAAAATCTGGCATTTTTTTCCTGTCATCTGAAAGTTGGGTAAAACCACTACAAACAGATATAATTCATTTTGTCTGTAAATAATAGTTTTGATCCAGAATAGTCAACTTTGTTAAAAGCCAGCAAAAGTCTTTAAGGAAGGAACTGATGAGGAATATAACATTAACCACTTCAATCTTTAAAAACTGAAGATGTAGCCAGGTATGACAGTATAAACCTGTAACCCAGAACTCTGGAAGGCTGAGGAAGAAGAACAGCAAATTCAAGCAAGCCCAGCCAGGGCAATTTAGTGACTGAGCAAAATGCTGTTTCAAAGTAAGATAAAATAAAATAAGATGAGATGAGCTAAAATAAAATAACAGGTTATGGGTGGCTGAGGATGTAACTCAGTATGAAACTCTGGGATCTATCCCTACTACCAAAAAAAAAAAAAAAAAAAAAAAAACACAGCTTAAGACTCAGTTTGGATAAAAAAAAAAAAAACTTAAGACTCAGTTTGGATTTTGCCTGAATGCTTTTTATACTGTTTATTTACAGTTCAAGTAGTTCAGCCATACTAAAATATTTACATGTTTTGCCTAATACCACAGCAATTTGTTCTTCTTACATCAGATACTAAACAAATGCTTTCCTTGAGCTTCCCAAGGCTATTTTTACATTGAAAGGCATTATGATACATTCTTCTGACCCAAGACAATAATCTTAAAACTCCAAACTGGTAAGAGAGAATTTGATACCAGAAAACATTTTCCTACCACTACCCATTCTGAGAATTATTTCCAATACAAAAAGTCCTAAAAAAAATCAGGTACTCTTTAAGCATCAATAAGATGGCCAATGAAAACAGATTATTATTAAATGTTAACAAAAGCTTTTTTTTTCTGAACTTTCTTGCTATTCAGTGAATATCTTACCAAAAAGTGTCACTTATGTTTTTTGAAATGTGTTTACAAACACAGCTTTGTTTCACAAAATTCAAAAAATACAAAGCCTCCATTCATGATCATAAAAATACCAATTATCTCATTTTAGAACCACTGAATAAATGCAAACCTGTTCCTTTCACAAGAAGCAAATGGGCACTTTCAAAAAATTAAAAATCAACACTAAGTATATCAAGACACTCCTTTAGAAATCTACAGGTTCTACAAGCAATGAAAGTTACTGTCTAAAATAAACTGTTAAGCTACTTAAGAAGACATATGCTACATATTGTATGAGGAAAGTCACACAACAACCAACACAAGAAAAACTATTCTAGCAGCCAGTATCTCCAATTAAGTGTCCTTAAATCAGTTGGCAGCTTCCCATGGAGAATGTTCTGAGGAACATTACGGAGATGAGAATTATTACCTACCTCCAAATACAGTAGATGTTACCCTTGATCTCTTTTGACAAAACTCCTAAACCTTCCATTGAGGCTTCCCCCAAAAAGGATTTTTCCAAATTTTACAAAGAGGGTAATATTTTAGTAGCAAATTACATCAGAGTAGGCTCTTAATTCCCAATTTACAAAAAAAAAAAACAAACACATAATTGCTAAAGATATCTTCAATGTAACTTCAGGGATCTAGCAGTCAAGGGTAGAAATCAATAGTGAAGAACTTGGCTAGCACTCATGAGGCCCTGGGGTCAATCCCCAAGGCAGGGAAGAGAATAAATACATAATATATGTCTTTAATATGTATACAGAAAACATCTATACAAAGACAACATTTTTATTGTCCTGGGGAACTGAACCCAAGGCCTTTGCACTGAGCGTCATCATCAGCCTTATTTACTTATCTATTTATTTGCCATTTTATTTTGAGAGTCTCCTTAAATTGGCTAAGCTAGCCTGGAACTTCCAAACCAGCAGGATTGCAGGCCTGAGCCTCTGTACCCAAAAAAGACAACACATATTCTACA
This sequence comes from Dinomys branickii, assembly GCA_004027595.1. Taxonomy (NCBI): domain Eukaryota; kingdom Metazoa; phylum Chordata; class Mammalia; order Rodentia; family Dinomyidae; genus Dinomys; species Dinomys branickii. The sequence continues at coordinate 105,342 of PVLD010001992.1, forward strand.
ATCAAACAAAAGCAGTTTTGACCCCAAAACATAAAACCCCAAGTGACTTAGAGCATTAAGTAAAAGGTTTGCTTTCCCATTACAAATTAAGCAGAACAGACTCCATGAAACAAGACCATCTTTCTCTGCTCTTAGCTTCTGAATATCTGCTATAATGCAAGATTATACAACCTCTTCTCCAGGCCCAAATCAACTGCCAAAAATTAGAGTTCTTTTAAGAAAAGTATAACTTCCAAAGTTCTGGCCACACACTGGTTTCCAAACTGCAATAAAATGGTTGCTATGGTTCTCATAAAACAGTTTCTCAGCCCAGTTCAGCCTAGAATCAAGACAAGCTATTCTCCCCACAACCTAACAATACTAAAGAACAAACATGTCACACACCCTGTGAAAATAAAACACTATGAAAGTATCACTTCTCTTTGCTTTTTGGAGCCAGACCTGGCTGTGGTTCTGTACAGCCAGCTGTATTCACATAAGACCTCAATGGCTTTACCATTTGGCCACTTCCTGTTCATCCTTGGTATTTAAATATGATATCCTGAATAGGCTAAGAACTTTGCAGAAGAAATGAGAACAAGCAGAACATTCCAATAATTGTACACTTCGAGTCTCCAGTCAGCAAATTCACAGAAGCTTCAGAGTTCTTTAAGCCACACCATGTAGCTGGTGTTAGGAAAGAAAAATTCAAGTTAAGGAACCTAATCTTTCTTTCACCAACTTATCATACATCTCAAAATTAAATCAAATAGTTACCTAGTAACCTCAAAGCAGGGTACTTCATAGAAATACAAGCGTAAAACACCATCTTTGCACTCAGGGAGCATATAATATGGCTAACAGGCATACTACAACAGTAACAAATAGATTACAGTATTCTAAGGAATGTTAGGGTAAAAAGAACTCAGAGGTTCCTGAGTTCAAGAACCCTCAGTATACATTTCCAAGGTTTTGAATTCTGCAGTTAACGCCTACAACCTATGCTCATCATTGCCATTTAAGACAGAGATTTTTTTTTAAAACCATGAGGAATTTATTACAAATGGGAGACGTAGGCATTCTCTTCTACAGTCACAACTAAGTAACAGCTATAAATATTCTAATATCATACCACTACCAAATTTCATCTTGTCCAGACACAAAGTCTGAACTGAACAAATAAAAGATCACACACATACACTGACTTCCATAAAGACAGCTCAGGTTATAGTTGCTTACACTTAGTATCTTGATATAAAAAAATAGTTTATCTGTTTTATCAATGCTTTTACACTTTCTTTGTAATAAAAATAAATCCTCAAGCACTTTCTTTTGGAGAATGTTAACATTACACCATTTAAGACCTCCCATTACAACAAACTGTTTTAAGACCTCTAACAATATTAAACTCCTCAAGACACACTCTGCTCTAGTGCAGATTAGTATCAATGCAGGTGCGACAACAACCCATCCGTTTGCTACTTCTGAGGGGCAGTAAGAAACCACAGGCAAATGTGTATCGCTGTTCATTTCTCTATTTCCTCTGTAAAATGAAGTTGCCAACTTCCTAAAAGAATTATGAAGCAAATAGCATATGAATAAAGTACTTTTCTCTCTATTGATTTTTTTTTTTTAATAACCGACTCCTCCCTTTCCCCTAATTATTCACTGGGCAAAGTCCTACTGCTATTACAACTTGTTCAACATGTCTCCAGGGTTTAACTCAGTGTGAATGAGTCTACTCACTGTAGTGGTGCTCTTAAGTCTGACAGAAGGAGCTGTATAAATGTAACAGCAAAAGAGACCATTGCTGTACTACCTGCTAGCCTGAAGAGACTTGCAAAACAAACAGAAAAGTCAGAATGGGCTCCTGGTCTGTCTAAAGATTAGTTTGCTACACCTTTCATTACTACTTTCGTAGTCTGTGTTAAAAACAGCAGTGGGAATGCACCGCATCATGCTTCAGAAGAAAATTCCACACTCACTAGAACCACAACTACTTTGTAATAAATATTCCTATAGTAAGTACATTTGAGGAATAAACATGATACTACAAGTTTGAAAGCTTCCCAGTACAACAGGAAATAAAATTTACTAAAGACTAGTTTTATCCATTCCCTACAAATATTGTCCATGAAGGTGAGACGCATTTGATAGGATTTTCTTCTGTTTATTCTCAGGAAACAGTGAAACTTCGGGAAGAATGTGGTCAAGGTTGAAGCTTCCTCTTGGAGCGGATATTCTAATGCTGGTTAGACATGAAGTGGGAACAAATGAAAATAATACCACTCCTGCAAAGGTGTTTCCTGTGTGCTTTAAGTGACCAGTGTCTGCAGTCACTGGCCCACAAGATGAGAAAGCTCATTTCACCTCAAAATTGACTCTGATTCCCTAAATCAATGTACAGATAAGACTACTCAAAGTTCAAAGCTCAGCTTAAAGAGCCTAAAATATAAATAAAATTTGCTTTATATGAACAAGCCTACCGCAGTATTTTTTTCTATATCTAAAATAATAAATTTCCTAGTCTACATTTTTATTATTAAAAAGAAATGCTTACTGTAAATTAAAAAGAATACAGTTGAGAGAGTATCTCCATAATACCTTTTCTGAAATCCATGGGACCTAGGTGGGATTAACGATTCAATTTTTCAATCCAGGCGTGGTGCTGCATGCCTGTAATTCCAGCACTCAGGAGGCTGAAACAGGAGGACTGCCACATGTTTGAGGCCAGCCTGGAGTGCATAATAAATTCAAGGCTAGCCTAAACTACACAGCAAGAACCTGTCTTTATAAATAAAAGAAAAAATTTCAATTTTTCAGATTTTAGAAAGAAAAATATAGTACATAAACTATAACCACTCAAGCATCTAGTAACCATATAACTACAGAATGCCAATGGCCCCTTCAAGTAAGACTAGCCATTGACACCAGAGTTTAAGAGTTTATTCTGAATTTATAGGGAAAATTTCTTGGCTCAGAAATTTTGGGACTTTTGGGACTTCAAAATTGTACTTCAACGATGATAGCCCTCTGACACTGAAAAGAAATTCTCAACAAATAAGTAAAACATGCTATCACCTAGACTAAAAAGCACTACCTGAGACTTAGCTAAGAGCCATTAAGAATATTAAGGGTAGTCAGGCATGGTATAACCCCAGCACTCAGGAGGCTGAGGCAGGAGGATCACTGTGAGTTTGAGACCACCCTAGGTTACAAAGTGAGCTCAAGGCCAGCCTGAACTGCAAAGCCAGACCCTGTCTCAAAAAGACCAAAAAAAAAAAAAGAGTATTAAGGGTATTCTTGAAATGTTTCCAATTATCTGCCTAGGTAGAAAGTTATCAGTTCAAGTTACTTTTAAGTTCTACCAAGAAAATCAGTATGAAACAATCTTTCCTTTTAACCTTATTCCAAATTGGGATCAACAGTAGAAATCAGTCTCCAAAACCTGAGCATGTCAATAGTACACAGAAAAACAAATGGGCCCCGACCAAATGACAAAGTCAGCATGTCTTCCAGGTAACAAAAACCCAGCAGGCTCTTCTACCTCATTCCTGCCCTACAAGTGGCTATATAAGCTCAGATTCTCTGTACTGAATTCAAAATGAGGTAAGCCTAGCACTTTTTCCTCTCCAGTGGCACTAGCAAACCTCTTATTTACCCTCATCAAACTCACAAACAACATATGCCTCCAAGCCTGAGAAGTTCAATGACTGTTATTCCAGGTTAGCAGGAATCCCTGCCACGCCCACCAATACAACTCTTGCTGAGCTGCAGTATGTCTGACTACTTACTGGAATAGACAAGCATACTAAGTCCAACCCATGTCCTCTACATCAGCCACCCCTAAAGTAGTTGAAGAGGAATTAGGAGATAAGCCTGCTCACAACAGCTCACTGGCAAAAACTTCCAAATGCAAATACACTTCTGATTGAGGCTGCCTCCAAACAGGCTCCCATTTGGTGATAGACAATATTTCCCCAGCCTAATTATCACAAATTCAGTAACAGCCACACTCCAAAATCAGGTGCCCTAACACTCAAAACAGCATTAACAAAATGACACCTTAGGCTAACTTTCTCCAATTTTAATAACCAATATAATAAGGTATAGTAGTAGTAAATATTTTCTAAAGGAATGTTTTTGTACTATATTTCAAATTGTTTTTGTTATATTATTTGAACGATTTCATTCCTGAGTCATTTCTACGCAATAAAAATTAGTAACCAATCCCTAATCTGTTTTCATTTCTGTGTGATCTTTAAGTCCCCAAGCAGCTTACAGCAGCTTGAATGACTCACCATGGTCTTTATGAAAGCACATTTTTAACCTGTAATACATAAGGCTCAGCACATTTTAAATATGGAACAAAAAATTAAGTTTTCTCCGTAAAAAAATATATTCTTTTCCCAAATGTATGCTAAGAAATTACAGAATGATCTGACTAGAAATAGAGATTCAAATGACAGTTGCCCTGCTAACAAATCGGTGCTTTCGTTTATGGAAATAACAGTTTCCTGCCTACTGAAATCCTTTTTCCCCTAATAACAGACTTCTGTATGAGCAAGAAAAGGTCTAGGAATAGAGAAAGCTAAAAAATAGGCTTTAGAGCTGGGCTTCTTGCTAAGGATTGTACAGGCCAGTACCCCATTCCACCCTGGCCTCCACCCAAAGATACAACAGAACAGAAGGGAAGTGATGCCACAAAACACATACGATGCATCTCTAGAGCTTCAGTTTTACTCAGTGATTAACAAAAATGTATTAACTTTACAACAGATACATTTGTAGTAGGGTGCAGAAAGTAAACATGCATGAATTTTTAAGATAAGATTTCCTCTACTTGCTAGCCATGTGTTGCTTCGGGCTACAAGTTTATGTTCCTTCTCTGCCCTAAGTAAAAATGTGGAGAGGCTCTACTCTGGAGACACTGAACCTGTCTCTCAGCTAGTCTATCCTTTCAGGTTATGTAATTTTTCTTTTGTTTATATATATCTAAAGAATTTTGAGTAGGTAAAGACAACATGGAAAAAACACTGTATCTAGGTATCAACAATGCCTATGCATGAATGAGGGCTTTCAAAAGGCAAATATACATTGCATTTACCATTCTGTACTCTAAGATGCTTAATTTAAAAAGAAAAAACAATTTAAAGAAAAAAAGGTAAAGTGCCTAGGTATCTGATGACCTTTCAAAACTGCTCTTGCACTTTATTACCTTTCTGCCTTTCAATGATATATATAACTTAAAGACACTAAAGAGCAACTTTGATGTGCTGCCCTTGTGGAGGCATTTCCTCACCCCACTACCACAGACAAAACATTTCATTTTATCCAGAGTCAAATGAGGTAGTTCCATTCGACCCAGCTATTCCCCTACTAGATATATTACTGAAAGAGTTAAAGACATGTAGACTCATGTTTACAGCACCACAATTTATGATAGCTAAATCTTGGAAGCAACCTAACTGTCCATCAACAGCTAAGTAAATAAAGAAAATATGGTAGTTACACACACTAAAGTACTGCTCTAGTACAAAGAAGGATAACTTTGAGTCATCTGTAGGAAAATGGATGCAACTTAAGACCATATTAAGTGGAATAAACTTTAAATATCACATACTTTCTCTTGTAGGAAAAACATTAAGTACAAATAAATTTAACAGCAAAAGAAAAACAGAAAACAGGGAGATAGATCTTTTGCCACTGGAAAGAGAACCAAGAGATAGGGGGAAAGGTGAAACAGAAAGAATTAAGTTGTGTTATGTACATGTACCAACTCCACACAGCATATGTAATCATTCTGTACTGGAATCATGCACTAAATAAAAATTTAAAAATAAAATGAACTTTAAAAAGTTTTACTTTTATAATAGCCATTCAATAAACACTGGTTATAATTATTATTATAACACCACCATAAGTATTACTTAAGGTGTTTCAACAATAACGTAACGATCATTTCTGAAGTGACTGTATGGCAGGTAATAAGACAGCTAACCATTTGATCCTGACCAGGATTCTGAAGGTATCATTACCCACTTTTCACAAATAAGAAAAGTATGGCTCAGATGACTTGAATAACTTGCCTGAGGCCACTCAGCTCATAAGCCGTAAACCACTGATCCACGCCCAGTTATATGGCTCCTCCATCCAGCTCTTCCCACTACACTGACTCTCCTCTCTTTTAAAGTTAGGAATTCAAGGGCTCTTCCATTTTGACAATATTACAGTTAGAGCCACTCTCTTTCTAATAAATACAGGTCAGAGAATACCAGGGGCTCCCTCAAGTCAACCCCTTTATGTATAAATGTGCATCAAATATTGCCATCTATTTCATTTATATATTAATAACATACTTTTACATTAAGTAATCAGCTAAAGTCACTCATTTTATACATCTAACACCACCACCTATCAACTCTTGGCCTGATTATTTATCTGAGGTGAATTTCCCTGAAGAATTCATTTACTTCCTTAGAATTAATTACAACTCATAGGGTACAAAAAAACAAAATCTTCATCTCCTATCCAAAGGAAATCTAAACAAAGATAAAACATATTAATGTAAAAAAGGTGTTCACTATTGTATTATTTATACCATGAAAAGGCAAATCAACAGAACCCCTAAAGGTCAAGTAGGAAAAGAGCAGTCATGTCCATTTTGTACAACAGTATGCAACAGTTTTAAACCAAGTTTATAAAGGCTCTTTATAATATGTAAAAAACATCCATGACAGAATATTAAGTGAAATTATAAAGCCATGTGCAAAGTGAAACTATCACCAAACTGTCAACTTTGCAAACACAGGACGATCAAGAAAGACCAAACTGAAATGAACTAAAACATAACCATTTTCTCTGGCTGGTGAAGTAAGAGGTGCCCTTCTGCTCCTCCTCCTCCCCTATGCTTTTTCTGGTCTCTAATTTTCTTTACAATGACAACTATGTATTAATTTATAGGTAAAAATGAGTTTTTAAAAAACAGTATTTTTAACTCCTCCTTAAAGTCCCCAAATTAGCCAGAGGAGTCCCATGTCCTGTGAAATAACCCCACCCCTTAGAGTGGGGGAGGGCGCCTGAGAATCAAACCCAGTACCTCACAAATGCTAGGCAAGCACTTTACCCCTAAGCTACAGTCTCAGTTCCATTATGTGAAATCTAAAATGCTCAAAACAATCCAGCATGTCATAATTTCCAGCACTGTATAACCCTGAAACATTTCTATTCCCAACAGAAATCCAATCCTCCAAATTCTGTCAATCCTTCACTCCTAATATTTTCCCTTCCTACTTCCTACATTAACATCAAATTCAAACCTTTATCGCTTCACCCACAGAGCAGCTGAAAGCCTGCTTTTCTTACCCTAGTGCCCTCCACCTTCCCCAGGACAACCCACCCAGCCCCTCCCCCAAGATAAAGGCTATCCCTGAAGCTTTACATGTGTTTTATATGACACCCAAAATACCTCATGAGACTGGCTAGGTAGGTAGCCTTCTCAATGACTTAGAGGTGCACATAGGAATTTTCCTGAAGAGTACACAGTAAGTACTCAGCTATAAATTTGTCTCTGTTCTTCCTGTTTTCCAAGTATACATTTTTATGTACAAGTTATCTCTAAGGAAGCATTTTGCTAACCTTTACCTTAAGTGAGCTATTTAACAGCAAAACCATGTTTATCATATTACATTTTTCCCCACATGCCTGCTGACTCCTAAGTTATTCATGTCATTCATTACCACAGCTTACCCAAAACAAATGTCTAACATGTTTCAATTTTAACAAATTTTTAATAAGTATACAATAAAACTTAATTATAAATCTCAACAGATTGATACACAATGTGACTATATTCTACTCATAACCCTAAAACACTTTAAGTGAAAAGCCAAGTTAATATTCTTTCCACTTATAATCACCACTCATCTTTCTACTACAGTTCAGTTTAAAAACAAACTGTGAAAGTTTGGTTTTCTTTTTATTTTTCTTGATATAGTAAATAGTATTAAATCAATCTGAAATGTTTACTAATGAGAGCAGACATTTAATAATCTTACCATATTTAATAGAAAGGGCAACATAACAACCCTCTGTGGTGCTAAGAGTTTTTGTGCCCTAAGGGACCTCATTGTGATACCGTACAGTTTAGCAAAATGTTACCTCTTCAAGGAACAAGGGATCTCTGTATCTTTTTTTTTTTTTTGGTCTTTTTGAGACAGGGTCTCGCTATGCAATTCAGGTTGGCCTTGAACTCACTTGGTAGACTCGAATGTTCTCCAACTCCCAACAATCCTCCTGCCTCAGCCTCCCAAGGGCTGGCATTACAGGCGTGTGCCACCACACCAAGCTCTGTATCATTTTTGTAACTGCATATGAATCTATAATTATCTCAAAACAAAATGCTTAACTTAAAAATATAACTGAAGAGCAGTAAGAATGCATGTTTACAGTTTTATGTCAATATTCTCAGACTATATATAGACCTGACTTCAAATGATTACTAACTTCAAATGACTAGTAACTGAAGAATGATAAACTGTATACTTAAATACTAGAAAACACATCTAAAAATTATTTCCAAAAAATCTTAAGGAAGCAAGAAGATACACTATTACAAAGTCTGATCCGAATAGGGAAAAGCTAAGTTTTACTTCCTTACTAAAATAACATTCCAAACAGAAGCATCAGAGATACTCAACAGATATAGACGGCTTGCAAAACAGCAACATAGAATCTTTTTTCAAAATCTCTTATTTGGTTTCAAAAACTAACAGGAAATTTTCAGATTACCATACAGACACTTCACTTGTACTAAAACTTAAAACACATCACAATTTACATCTACACACTGCACTGAAACACCTAAACCACTTCCATTCCGTTAATCTCTCTTTTTGTACATGACCTGAGAGAATACCTCACTTTCACTGCCACAGATACCCCCAGGCTCACTCAATGACAATCCACAGAGATTGAGGAGCCAAATGAGCAGTCTCAGTCTAATCACAAAGCAAAGGAAATTAACACCTGAATGAAGAAATACATTGTAATATGCTCCTTAAAGCAAATCACAGTCATGTACATCTTTCCCATAGTGACTTTTACAGTGTCAGCCATCATACAAATTATTTGTTTTGCTTTAGAAGTGATAAAAGCTGGGGATATAGCTCAGCGGCACAAGCGCCTGCCTGGCAAGTGCAAGGTTCTGAGTTTGATTCCCAGTACAAAATAAAATATAAATGATAAAAATAACACCACATATAACACAAATTCATACTAATTCTCAAAAACAGACTACTATGAAATTAAACAAAGGAAAGTAATTAAAAGGAAACTATACTGCACAATTATCACTACAATTTTCACAAAGCAAAAGGCATGAAGTTTTACAAATTTATTCTGAAAGCAAAACCCAAAAATACATCTAAAGAGAAGTCAGATCTTTAGCTCCTTATATGCCACCAATAAACAAGTCCTAGGATATACCACATATCTTCTGAAATTAGGGCAGGTTATTCAAATGTCAGTAAAGTATATACTACTTTGCCAGTTTCTCTTACACACTCCCTCCCTTTAATAATGGGCTCCAGAGAAGACATATCAGTATATTTTGACATAAAATAATCACATGCCCTTTTCTCAAAATTTAAATCCACTCACTAATTACTGAAGGTCACAGCTGTTTTTGGACAACTTTGCCACACACTTAAAGTCACATCGATTAAATACAAGTGTTCAAATTCAAACTTTTAATGAATAACAACCCAACTAAACATTTCCTACTCTGAAGAATCAAGTGTGCCCACTTCTACAACATAGAAAAATATTTTGTGTGTGTAATAAAATCTACTGGATGGCAGCTAACAACTCCAACATCAAGCTCCTAATCCACATCTGAGCTTTAAACAAGCTTTTTAAAATTTCACAGACTTTCTTACATCATAAATTATTCTTAATGTAACTTCATATATATTATTCTAAAAACGAAAAAAAATAATAAAATAGCAAGTTTCTGAAGTCCAAGTCCTTGTTAACAGCTGAATGTATTTTCTACAACTTAAGTCGGAACAGTATGAAATAGCAAAATCAACATTCATTTAAGGAAATACACCAGGTATCTACCATGTATTAGACGAAGTATAATTTTAAAGTTTCTAAGAATGAATTCTTAGTTACTTAATTTTGAAGTTTACTCAAAACACTAATAAAGGGGATAGAGCTCATTTCTATATTAATAATTTTCTTTCCTTATCCCCAAGTAAGTAAAAGTTTTGAAGTGAGTGCTACTTTTTCAAGTTGGGGTTAGGCTAAATTTGATGATATCCTTTGATTAAAGATAATACTTTACTATCCTTTGGGCTATGTAAAATCCAAAAATATTTTTATTTTACCTATTTGAAATATCCAATGACATGCTATATTTTACCCACAAGCTGTAATTTCAAAATTAAAAATAAATCAATAAATCAATTTATGATTTCAAATAGACACATTTTTAAAATGTAAAGTAGAACAAAATATACAACTAGTTATGATATTTACTTTATTTTCTGATGTTATAGTCTCAGTATTTTTTTTAAAACTCAACTATCATTTTACTAAGGTAAATAAAACAATGGTCAAAGGGAATTACTGAGTTTCAGCCTAGAGACTAGACAGCTGATTTCTTAAGGTGATATTGTTATGGTTTTTATTTATTTATTTTATCTCTCTGAGTGCTAAGAAATCTTTTTTTTTTTTTTTTTTTTTTTTTTTTTAAAAATTTTTTTTTTTTTTTTTTTTTTTTTTTTTTTGAGACAGTGTCTCACTTTGAGGTTCAAGTTGGCCTTGAACTCACTATGTAGCCCAGGCTGGCCTCAACCCCTGGGGATCCTCCTGCCTCAGCCTTCCAAGCGCTGCAATTATAGGTAATACTAAGGAATAAATTTGTTTGGTTTTGGTTTGGTTTAGTTTTGGTACCAGGAATCAAACTCAGGACCTTGTGCTGGCCAATCCACAGCCCCACTAAGGAATAAATTTAAACTGAGAATTACAGCTTTTAATGAACCCTGCTTCTGGAATATTTTTAAGCAATAAATTTAAAAGAAGTTAGAAAAACAAAAAAATGAGGTAATTTTTTTTCCCACTACTAAGGATGGAACCCAGGTGTGCACTAACACTGAGCTACACTCTCGGCTTTTTATTTTTTATTTTGAGACAAGGTCCTACCCAGGCTGGACTCCAACTTTCCATTCTCCCGCCTCAGCCTCCCTCAGTGCTGAGACTACAGGTGTGCACCACCACACCTAAATGGTTAATAATTGAACACAGTAGTTATAAATACACCAAAAGTAAATTTAAAGGTAACAGCACTGGTATACAAATTTAGAAATCTTCATTCACTCCAAATATTATTCTAACAGTCTGAACACAAGACAGAATGCAATACCCTAAACGGTGTCATTTAAAATAAATCTAGCTAGGTGTGGAGGTACACTCCTCTCCTGTAATACCAATACCTGGAAGGCTGAGGCAGGAGGACTGCTGCAAGTGTGAGGCCAGCCTGGACTACATAATGAAACACTGTCTCAAAAAGACAAAAAACTTTAAAAAAATAAAAAATAAATAAATAAATAAAATCTAAGGTTTTTTTCATTTCTAACATTTAATTCATTAACATTTTAAATAAAATTATTGGTTTCTTACAGATTTCAACAGTAATGATCACCTTTTAAAATAAGTAAATCTTACTAATCAGTATTTATTTCAATTCTACCTTCCATACCCATCCAGTCAATAATAATGTTTTATGCATTTCCTGGAAGCCAAAGTTTAATAATGCCAACAAGCTCAAAACCTAAAACTGCATACACTTGTCTTAAACAAGTGTTGTTTTTCTTCTAAAAAGCATCCATGGACCACAGAACATCTTCTTACACCACTTTTCTACTACTGAGACACAACACAATCCCTGAGCTGAAGACAATTTTCAACTTTAAAATTCACAGAAAAAATTTTAAACCCATACTGATCTACAGATCTACAGATGAATGTTTAGTGCAACTGCCCAAGTTTGAAGCTCTTATTGTTTTATTTTATAGTTTAACTTGACATACTAAAGAATGTATAAAGACATGTATTAAAAGTATTTCACTTTCCAACCAAAATGTATTAGGACATCAAAACAGGAGCTTCTCGTTTCAGACATTATCTTACCTGATCCACTGAACTGACTGCTTCCCAGTGTCGTTGGTCTGGTTTTCCCACTATTAACAGGTGGGGAAAACATCTGCAAAATAACCCATATGTATCTGTTAATCCTGAAATTTTTAGAATTCTGCAAACAAAAGTCCACCAAGTGTCCTCAGTTAGTTACTGTATTTCATAGGAAAGCTGAAATAAAACTGGTGATACTCAATCCCGCAACAATGAGAGACAAGTATTTCCTGACACTACTTGGAAATACTAGTGACATCTATCCTGACAACACAGTTACTTACACGAAAGACTCCATGGTAATTAATTTTAAACTATTAATTTTACCCACGAATCTCAACTTTGGAATTGGGTTAATCACATGATATTAACATTATTTAATATTCAAGTTAGAATCATGTTCAATAAAATTACAGTTCCCACCACAAATGCATTAGCCTCCCCAAAAAAATACATATACATGTATATATATACGTATATATGTATTTTTTTAAGAAACACAAAAATACGCTGAATATGTATCTAAAACGCTCAGCTCAGAAGACTGGAAATTGGCAGCCTTCGCTGGCTTTCTTGTAGTTGACATCTTTCAGGTACCGTAAGCCATAGGCGGTCTTGGAGAAAGGAAATGGTGACAAGTGGAGAAAAAATGATTTTCGACTTTTCATGTAAAGTCCAAAAACTCTAAAAATCATCAGGATCGAAGAACTCAGTCAAAGCTCACTATTATGCTGTTGTTGTTCTAACTGGTTAAATCAAACGACCCCTCCGGCATTAAAGTTTGAAACCTGCAAGTCTAGACGTTACACCGAAGTTCAGGTGTCCGACGAGGGCAGCTGCAGCCCGGCCGAGACGTGGCGGGGCTCCGGGAGGAGTTCGCGCCGCCGCGCCAGGGTCGCCCGCCCGCGCGCCCCAAGCCCCGCGTCCCGCGCCCCAAGAAGCGATCCTACCGCGCTGAAATCCAGCAGGTCGCTCAGCTCCTTGTCCGTCCCTATCGCGGCCATGCGCTGCTGCTGCGGGTTCATCTTCGGCCACTCCTCGCGGGTCCTACGGCAGAGGAACGCGGCTGAGCGAGGGACCTAAGGCCCCGCGTGCGAGCCGGCGCGGCGGCCGGGACGCGGGGCCCCGCGCTCCCCTCGAGCCTCGTCCCGGCGCGGCGAAGCGGGCCGCGAGCCCACGCGTTCACCGGCGCGACCGGGCGCGGCGGCGGCGACTCCGCAAGTTTCCGAGCCCGTCCCGGCCCGGCCCCCGGCGCCCCTAGCTCGGCCCGCGGGTCCCGGGGGCGGAGGCGGCCGCGGGGTCCGGCGCGGAGCGCGGCGGAGAAGCGGATCGCCCTCCCGCAACAATGGAGCACACAAGTTGCGCGACCGCCCGGACGCCCCGGACCCGGCCCGCGCCGCCGCCGCCCCCCGCGCCGGCCCCGCCGAACAATGCGCCCCCGCCCGCCGCCCGCGCCAACTCGGCTGGCCGGCGCCACAAAGGGGCGCGGAGTCGCGCGGGCCGTCGTCCCCGTCGCCGCGGCCCTCGTCCCCGCTCCGCACCAGCCTCCGGCGAAAGTTCCCTCGGGCCGCGCACGGAAGGGCTCGGCGGCCACCTTCCTCCGGGCGGGCTGCGGTCCCCCCACAGAACTTGTGGGTCTCCTCAGGCGGACATTTTTTTCGCTGAGGGGCCTCAGCACCGCGCTCCGCTCGCCCCAGATCCCTCCGCGCCGGCCGCACTCGGTTAACCCCAGCGTGCCCGGCGCGGGGAGCGGGGGGCGGGGTGTGGGCGGGGCCGGGGCGGGACTAGGGCGCGCGGTCGCTCTCCTGACACCGCCCTCCCCGCTGGCCGCCCAAGAACCCTGTGCCGCTGCCCGCGTGGCGGTGTGCGCTGGCTACTGGACAGGCTTCCTCGAGGGCGGCCGACCCAGTTCCTCGGTACACACCCGAGGAAGCCCCTGCGCTCAGCCAGCGCCCGAGGGTACCGGCGACGGACAGAGCCTGCAGAGGACTTGGGGACCCCAGGGGGCGATCCCGCCGCGCGGAGCCGCCTTTCGCCCATCGCTGCCCTTGCCTCGGTAAAAGCCCTGGGACCCCACCCCTGCCTGGCTGCTTTGGCGGAACGCGGTTCCGCCCTTTGCTAACGAGCGTAATTGCAGCCTGCAGCTGTCGGTCTCGCTCGCTGCCTGCCGCGTCGCACGCCGGCGGTGTGGCCGCCGTTGACCCCTACAGCGCGTTTTGCTGGGGTCTTCAGGAAAGTTCCTTCCTGCTCGGAGGGCTGCAGAGGCAGCCCGGCTGTGCGAGCGGCCTCCTTCCAGGCACATGGCCTGGCCAGGGAAAGTAAAGCAGACGTCAGGGTCTCTCTAGAGCTGCCCTTTGGTGATGTTTTTGAGTCTCAAACAAACTGAATCCAAACCTACCATTATAGATCAAGCAAGGTTTTGATTTTCTGTTCTAATTTAGCACATCCTCAGCGTAATGGTCGCAGTCACCTAACCTCCAGCAAAGTCCCAAACATCAGATAGGAAATCGGGGTATCTTGGGTAACTTTTAAAGCGTAATTCTCGTGGTAAGTCTATGGTTCAGCGATAAAACTGGAGAGAAATCTCGGAAAAGGAAAAGACTATTTGAAGGATTTATACTATTTTCAAGAGAAACGGAGATCCATTTTCTTTACATACAAATGATTCAGAGGAAGAAGCAGCTCTCTGCCCATGCCCTTGGTCATCGGGTTCCCTCTGTCCTTCAGACTGACTGGTGATGTTTTTCATATATGTTATGGCAGATACAGATGTATTTTAAATTTTATTGGATTGTAGCACATTTGTCTATACCGTGCAACTAACAATTCCAAAACCATAATAAACTCAGGGAGCTGGGATTCCAAAAATTGTTTGAAATTGGAATATAAAATTTATTTTCATGCTGTAAGGTAGACTTTGTGTGTGCCCTTTTAAGAAAGAGGATATTATTCCCTGTGTAAATTTCCGATAACAACTCGGACATACATGGAAGACAGAATATAAAGAAGTTTTATATCACTTTCAAACTCCTCTCTGGGCCTTTATTGACTTTGCCAGTTCAAGGCCAGCCATGCACGAGCTCAAAAGCTTTATCAAAAATTAAAAACCACCAAGTAATACAAATTTGGTATTAATTTATAACGTTTCTATAGTATAAGTTAATGTCAATAATTCAATATTGGAAAATATTTAGTGAACATTCCTTACATGCAAGGCATGGTGCTAAATGTTTTTGGAATAAAACATGTCACACCTCCCTCCCCTCAATAAAGCTATAATCTGATAGATTTTTAGTTCTGTTTATTCACAGGAATTCTGTTCACATGGCTTCAGTCTCTACTTAAGAACCTCCCACTCTGTTTCAACAGATAAACGACATTATCATCATGATCAGGGAGACGAGTTGTTCAGAAAAAGTTTAGACTTGAAAGGAAAAGTTGACAGAGCAGTGTGCTTTTTGCTCAGATTAATTTGACCTTGGCCCCTTAGAAGACAAGTATTCTAGAAAGCTTGAAGGAGAAAGAGTGGGAGAAAAGAGGACTCAGCAAGTCAGGCAGTAAGCGAGGTGCTAAATCGCCGTCTAAGTGACCACCTCCTAGTGTTGTCCTGGTAGGGCCAACACTGATGGCTTATGGGCTCTGTAGTATCTGTCTGCCCCACAGGAGAGCAGCTGGACCCTTACAACCAATGGGCACAGTTTTAAGTAACAGTGAATTTAATAAATTATACCTTCATCTTAGCACTTTCCATCACTGATAACTGAAAACCTAGATTTTCCACTTAGTCAAGAGCCAGACCCTATTAATCACCAACAGAGCACTCCCCATCCCTTTCTCTCACCAGGAAGAATCCCCTAACTTTGTGGGATTTCCTGGTAAACATTTTGTCTTTTTTCTCTAAATCCTAGTAAATAAAATTGCAAATATTTTGCTAGTATTATTTTAATCCCTTGTTCATATGACTGTTACATTCAGAGTTGAGATAACCCCTTAAAGTCCATTTTACACATGGTGCCTTTTAAACCTTTACAATTGTTTCCCTACCATTTCATAAAAATACGCATTTCAACCAAAATCAAGATAAATTCAGAAATCAGGAAGCAGAAAAAACTGTCCCTTATTAAAACATTATACCTAGAGAGCCATAGATTTCAGGTTTTAAAAGCTCACTATAAACATCATGGCATACACCTTACAATCCCACCTCATCAAGAGGCTGAACCAGGTGGACTGCAAATTAGAGACCAACCTGGGAAATTTAGTAAGATCAAGGGCTGGGGATATAACTCAGTGGTAAAGCTCCCCCTGGGTTTGCTCCTCAATACCACAAAAAGCAAGCAACTAAGAACAAAAAAAGAGAGAAAGGAAACTATAGTTGAATAGTTGATCAGATAAAATGAATAAGAATCTGCTTTTCCCACTTTCCTATTGGCATGTTGGTGCAGTAGTCAAATATTTGAAAAGGAATTTTTAAATTTTTTCTATAGAAAATTTCAAAGACAGAATAGTCCAGAAAATATCTATACATTTAATTATGGGTTTTCCTTTCATAATTATGCATTTTCCATTTATCTTTCCTACACAATACATCACATAATTTCCTAAGATGATTTTTTAAAGGTTTTTGAAGCATGGAATACAAGAGGGGAGACAAGACCAGCTAAATCTGGGAAAGCTAAAAACAGATGGGTGCATGATCAAAAGACAAGGCTAATAAAACTACATCATGTTGGGTACAGTGGTACAAGCCTCTTGTCAGAGTTTACAAGAAAAACAATACAGGAGTTAATTTGTAGGATAATTTGTAGGATTACTTTATAATATTCACCCAAAGACTGAAATGCAAAAGAGTGTGGCAGATCTGTCCACACACTAGAGACCCTAAGAATCTATCTGAGGGCCTTGACCCCACGGCAATGTCCTGCACAAGTCCAGCTGAAGACCTAGAGTCAATGGCAGTGTTCTCCATGACATCAGCCAGAGGCCTAGAGCCCACAATAGTGTCCCATGCAAGTCTGTATCAAGGATCTACACAGGGAAGGCCCAAAGGTCAGTGGTGGAAGCTAGAAAGTCTGTGCCAGCAGGATGAAGCATCTATGCCAGCAGGCTGAGGGATCTGCACTGGAACCAGGAAGCGACGCTCAAGGTAAGGACCAGAGCTACCCTGAAGAGAACCACAGCCATCCTCAGTGATAGGCCCCAGGCACCTCTGATGGTAACAGCTGAGTTCTTATCAGGTAAACCGGCATGAAAACCTTCTCCAGAAGAATCAGCAGCACACCGTCTTCCCCTCCAGTTCTCTTTTTATGCTGTTGGCAACAATCCTCAGGTGGATCTTCCATACCCAGAACCACACTGATTCAGTTCAGATGGGTGTTGCAAGTTAATTCACCACACGTGTGATCCCAGCTACTTGGGAGGACGAAGCAGGAGGACTGGAAGTTCAAGACAGTCTGGGCAACTTAGCAAGACCCTGTCTCAAAAACATGAAAAAGGTAGAGAGTGTGGCTCAGTGCTCCCTGGGTTCAGTCTCCAGTACTGCAAGCACACAGACCAACTTGATACCGAAGGCAGTGATGAGGGAAATGAGTGATCAAGCCCCTGTGCCATATAGAATCATCAACTAGCCAACTCCAGGTATCGCCTGAAGGTAAGGAAAGGAGGAGCTAACCTCAGGATTGGTGGCAAGTCCCTATAAGAGGCAAGCAGGGAGCCAGATGTGGTGCATGCCTGCAATTGGAGGCTGAAGAGAGGATCACTGCAAGTTCAAAGTCAGCCTGGGCTACATAGCCAGTTCAAGGCCAGCCACGCACAAGCTATGCAAGCTCCAGCACCAAAAACAAAAAAAACACCAAGACCCCAAAAACAAAGGCCCCCAGATCCTCTTCCCTACTACATGCAATCAATCAAATACTTCTACCCAAGTAAAAAGCTAAAACTGTATTCTCTACAAAAAATGAAACAGGTCAATATTTGCATGTGGAATGCTGAGCTCCCACCACCAACGTGGCTCGCAGAATCCTGTGGCCAAGCTTTGCGTATCTACAATGTTTGAAAAGCCTGCTCCAAGGAAAATGATCAACCAAACACCAGAAGACGCTCACATGGGCGGTTTCCCAGCATAACCCCAAACAGATTACTATACAGAGACATTTACAGCTCACAAACCTCTACCTATTCACCCAGTATCCTGTCAATATTTTGTGGCCTATTCTTAATTAAGAAAAGATACCTAAGGATTATCAGACATGCAAGAGCAGCCTCCATCATGGGAGAAAGTAAAACAGATGACACAAAGTGAGTTGTTGGAAACAGACTACTCAGAAAGAAAGCTCTGCATGGCTGCATGGATGGATGGATGGATGATCTTCAGGAGAGCCAATAATGAAACAAAAGGCAGGAAATGTGTTTTCAATAAGAAAAGTATTCAGAGTACAATAAGGAATGTAGAACACAGGAGCTGAAGTGTATAATGTGAGGTGGAAGTATTGGAAAAGAAATCTAAGGACATTTCCTAGAAAGCAGAGCAAAAAGAGAGGACCAGTGTAAGTGGCTCAACATCCAAATACTATGAGCTCAAGAGAAACAAAGAGACGGAGGGCAAGGGTAGGGGTAGAGCGAAAGAAGCCATCGATCAAATAATCTAAGAATTCCCGGTACTAAAGTACATGAGTTACTAAACTGAACAGGATCATCAAATGTCTACTACATCGTATAAAAATAGATCTACACGACACACGTGATCAAGAAATCTGAGCACACAGCGGGCAGAGAAAAGATCTTCCAGCTCCCAGCAAGAACACAAGAGGACAGATGCAAAGGATGAAACGTCAGAGGTGTTGCTATGCCCTGGAAACAAATTAGAAACGGACACTCTTGAGTTCCATCCCAGACACTCCCAGTGCACAGGCTCCCCTCAGAGACCCTGAGGGTAATGAAGATGAGCATGAATTGGACTGCCAGGATATATTTACCTTAAGTAGACAAAGAGCACTGGAGAAAGTGCTTAACAAGATACTGCAATGCTAAAAGGGATAGAATTAGTTGGTAAAACGAAAGTCATTGCTAATGAAAAGTCCAGAAAAAGAACATTAGGCTCAATTTTCACTCCATGGCAAATCTTATAAATCTTACAAGTCATTGGCATGTTGGGCCAAACAGTCTATTACAGTCAATTTATTGTTCATTTTATTTTTTATTTTTGGGTTTTGAGACAGGGTTTAGCTGTGTAGTTTAGTCTGGCCTTGAACTCACTACATATCCCAGGCTGGTCTCTAACTCACAGCAATCCTCCTGCCTTCGCCTCCTGAGTGCTGAGATTATTATTAGGCAGGTGCCACCACAGTAGGCTTATCTATTTTAACACTCACAAAAAGTCGGGGGGATACGTGGTCAGTATCCTCAAGCTCTTGGAGGCATGTGCCCAATTTCTTTCTCAAGAAGAAGTGCTTCAAGGGAAAAAGCTGTACGTTTTTTATTCATAACTGTTTCTTTCCTTTAATGCCAATAATCCCTCAGTAATTGTTTATGAGTTAAATGAGATATTGTATTTTCAGTGAATGTTACTTTGTCTTGTAGTTCTTTACCCTGGAGGATTTGATAAAGTGAGTTGATTGATTTGGATTAGATGATTTAAATCATACTTAATTACCACACATTCATCTGAGAGGAATGGGGAAACAATTGTTCTTATATACTAGAGAAATATTTTATTTTGGAACCATGTATTGAATTTCTAATTTCATCGCACCAGCATTTTTATGCAATTACCAATTAAATTTTGGTGATTGGCACATTCTTCTCTAAATCCAAAATATATTACTGTAATTTTTTCTATTTCATATGCATTATAAGCCTACAGGATTTTTTTATGGTTTCCAATTGTTGGACATATCACCTTAAGCTTTCAAACCAAATACAGTAGCATGGTAAGTGGACACTACTGAATACTTTAAACATCTCTTAAATTGAGGGTATCAGCTTCCTCTGGAATTGGGAATAAATCTGTAGAAAATATTGGATGAGACTGGCTCATTATTCCCAGGCCTTTCACTAACCTTTTCCACTGTGTTTCTACTAGCCTAATGGGTTCCATCTTGACATTTTATAAAGTAAGCTGGATGATTGGGACTAAAGATACATTCTTTCTAAACCTGTGAGGTTGCATTTAGCCTTCAGATATGACTTGAGGTAGAATTAAAGAAAGCAAAGATGAAGGCATTAATGATCATCTAGAATGTACTTTCATTTTCTTCAGCAATATTTTTATCCGAACAATCAATTTAGCATTTTATTTCCCCTTTTAGCCAGATAATACAGTCATCTTAAAAATGTAGCCTCATTACATTCACTGTTGAATCAAAGGTGCTCTAATTTGTTTTTTCAATGAACTTGGAAACAACAGAAGCATTAATCTTATAAGGGAAAAAATTCTGAAACTAGGCTCTCCCAAAGTGCCCCTGTATTGACTTGTGTAACTGTCAGTCACACTTGAATCGTGCTCACAATGCTAATGAGATCAAGAGCATAGACTTATCCCCAGAGGATCGGTTACCTCCGCACAGAGAAGCAGGGGTCTCTTCACCGCAGATCAGTCTTCTATTCCTGACCATCTCAAAAGATATTGGTCCCAGAAGGACAGAGCATAAGAATGTGGCCAGCCTATCAATTACATCATCTCTTGTTGGTTTTTGCTCCAGCTGTAGAGCTGAGCTGATTTATAGATAGGTAAATGGAAGAGAATTTAAGGACAAGAACTATTTGCAACATTAAGATGATTATCACAAACTACTAGGAAAGAAGACATGGGGAAATTGATGCCAGCACTCAGCATTTCAAAGATAACCAGGGAGTGTTCTTAAAACCTGATTATTGTACTCCATCTGTCTAAATGGGTCCATGGTTTTGTTTATTATACAAGTAAAAACAAAGATTTAGATGCGGTAAACAGTTTGACAGGACAAAATATATACAGGATATTCATAAAAAGGACTTAAAATGCCCACCTACTATGTATATCTAAGACATGTATGTAAAAATGGATCCCATGTTATAGGAGTCAAATTACCATGTATAGTTTTAGGAGCATAATCACGGGGCCCAGGCAAAACTCAGAGGTAGAGCCCAGCATACGTGAGGTCCTGACTCTGGTCCCCGGCAGTACAAAACACAAAATTTTTTGTAAATAAGTAAAAAACACAAAGACCAATGCTGGTGAATATCCAGGAATAGGCACACACAAACACAATACAGGGTAGAAATTAGTAAAGTAATTAGCAATTAAACCACACTGGAAAACAACTAACACGATGTGCCCAGAGCTTTCTAAATGATCCAGTGACTCCACTTACTAAAATTTCCCACGGACGGGAAAACTTACGTGTAAAGCAAAACATGATAAATTTTTTTTAAAAATAGACATCCAGTGAAACAGAAATGGACTCATTATGCTAAGTCTGCAGAATTTTCAAACCATGATATTTTTAAATTAAATCTAAAGCTGGACACAGTGGAACATGCTTGTAATCCCAGCTACTTGGAATGCCAAGGCAGAAGGATCTTGAGTTTGATGCCAGAATGGGCAAGTTAATAAGACCCTGTCTCAGAAAAAAGAAAGATTTACAACTTACATTTACAATTGGAAATTACATATCAATCTAACTAGGAAAGAAAAAAGATTGGCTATAAAATCACCAAAACATGATCTCCTCTTCTGAACTCACACTCTCGTACATTTGCAAATAAAATACTGCTAATTTTTTTAATTCTTGCCCTAAGTACTGTATGGTTTTGTTTATTCAGAGTAAATTAACTTTTTTTAGTTTAATATATATTGGATTGGGGAAAGAGGGGTACTAGGTCTTGAACTGAGGGTCTTCATACTGAGCTACATACCCAGGCCTTTCTAAAGAATTCTTTTTTTATTTTGAAATACAGTCTTGCTAAGTAAGTCATGGAGTTACCCATGCCAAGCTGAAACTTGGGATCCTCCTACCTCAGCCTCCCAGATTGCTGGCACTGCAAGCATGCACCACACCCATGTGCTTATTGATTTTTTTTTTTTTTTTGGTCTTTTTAAGACAGGTCCTGCTAACTTTGTAGCCCAGGCTGGTCTTAAACTCAAAACGATCCTCCCACCTCAGCCTCCCGAGTGCTGCGATGTAACTACAGTTTTATATCCTAATTACTTCAGGAATAATTTCAAACATACACAAAACTAGAAAGAATAGTATAAAGAACTCCTTTGAGCATTCACTCAGCTCCCACAATTATTCAAATATCCTAAGCTCCAGATTAGTTTGAAGCAAGCGTCAAATAATTTCCTTCATAAATACTTGTACATTTATATCTAAAGGATAAGGGCCCTTCTCAGAATGTGACAACACCATTATCACATCTTCAGTTTTATAAAAATGTTTTACTAACATCAATTAGTTGGCCAATATTCAAATTTTCCTGAATTATTATATGAATCTTTTCATTAGTTATTTGTTCAATTTGGGATTAAAATAAAGTCCACACATTGCATTATTTGATATGTGTCTTAAAGTCTCTTAATATATAGCTTGTCCCTCCATTTTCAATTGATTTACTGAAACAAAACTGGGTTATTTTTTTTCCTATAGGATTTTCCAGTCTAGTTTTCTCATTGTAACCCCCATGGTATCATTTAGTACGCTTGTTTATCCCCTGTGTTTTCTTGTTTAGATACATAGGATCAAATTCTAGTTTAAATCTGGCCAGAACATTTTGTATGTGAAGTTAGATACAGGAGACAAGTAATGTCTGCTGTTTCTCTTTTTGTAAATTAGCCATCATTTTCTAACTGCGTTATTTTATTAGATATTACAATAGGATAGCACTTTATCATTTCTGGATTAATTATTAGCTGGAGTATTCTGCTACAAAAAGAAATAGTCTCTCCTTAACTATTAGATTTCCCTAAGCAAAATTTATACACAAAGAATGAAATAGATGCTTGGTTTATTCTTTTTATTTTCAATCTTCAAAGTAATAAATTGATTTCTTTCCAAAAGTACCTATAGAGGTTTTCATTTTAGAGTATCACTCTGAGCTGATAGACTGAAACCTGTTTACTATGCATCAACGCATCGCATTTATTCTAACTCATGCTCAAACTACCCCCTCTTTAACCAATGAAAGCATCCTCAAGCTGATTCCTGAGTCCATTCTGAGGTGACTCACAAGTCTGTGATACTTAACTTCTGGTGAGACAAGCTGTTCCGGAATCTTCTTGTAATTTTCTATTCTGTCATCTCTCCAGTTCTCCAAGGATCCCGGTAAAAAGGTTATTTTTAATGGTTGCCTTTTACTTGTATAACATTATTTATTTAACCAGGCACTATTTGAGGGGAAAGGCTTTATATGGTTTCTAACTACTCTCTTTTATTAATTACGTACTTAGATATTTTACAGAAATGGCATGTGTACTGATAAAGTAATACAAATATTGTCTCTGTTATTTAATGTTTAAAGAGAGACTAATCAATTGACACTTCACGGTCTCACCTGTAAACCAGGGTGAAGCCTTCACCTATTACCTATACTTGCATCTAGGATGGAGCTTACAAACAACAGATGAAAAGGTGGTAGCAAGCATGGTTTAAAATCCATGGGGAGGGCAGATAATGTATACACTTAGTCCCTAACACTCAACAGCTCCTAAGGCTATTCTGCTTCTTGGAACTAAAGTCCTCCTAGTCCCTGGCCATTTCACTGTCAGCCAAGAGAGTAAGGTGGTGATGCTAAATGGAAGATTTTTGTTGGAAAAGTGTATTGAAGGTGTCTCACTTGTAAACACCCCCAAAAATTATTTTTAAAAAGTCCCTCTCTTCCAACTCCCCAATGACTGGTTGAAATACTTGGACTGGCTAAATGTTAAAGTAAATTAAGTCACCTGACAAATATAATTAGTATACATTTTGGAGTACAAAAAGTAATTTTTTAATGTGGTGCCTGTAATTTTGATTGATATATCATACAACCTGCCTCTTTCTCAGAAAGTTTCAAAGGCATTTTTCTGAAATGGCTGGTCATGGACAGCAATTCTTTTTTACTAAAATGAAGTTACAAAAGTGTATCCTGAGTGTCATGGTTGACACATTGTGTCAGTTTGGGGAGTCTAGATGTTTGGCTGAGTGACTCAGCAGGAAGCCAGGGTGCTTCCTTTGTATACATCCTGAGCCTGTGGAAGAGGAGGGCATGGAGACTGTGTGAGAGCTACATGCCCCCTGGGTGGGGGTAGCCTGTTTACAATGTAAGGGAGGTAGAAAGAGGCTGCTTGCCCATTCCTCCCTTTTACTGGTTGTTTTTACTGTGCTTTGCTGCCATGAACGTTTGCCCTCTGCCATGTGCCACTCTGCCTCAGAACCAGCCAACTATGGACTGAAACCTCCACAAACTGTAAGCTAAATAAACCTTTCCTTCCTTCATTTTGGGCATTGGGTATTTTGTCTTAGCAACAACAGAAAAATAACCAAGACAGAATTTGGTATCAGAGGAGTGGGGTCGTTGCTGTTACTATACCTGATCATGTGGTTCAAAAGCATTTGGAAATGGCTTGTAGAAAGAATTTGGAAAGGTTCGGAGATGGCACCTGAAAGAGATGTGCCAGAACACCTTTGGCTGTTCTGTCTGGGAGATTCTGGTCAGAGCTCAGAAGACTAGAAGGCTGATTGAAATCCTGCCAGTAAAGACCAGGTTCAGGAGGTTTCTGTTGGGAAGAAGGACTGCATGGGGTATTGGACTTCAGATGATGTATGTTATGGCTTGGCAGAAAGTTTGTCTGCATTTTGCTCGTGTCCAAAGACTTTGCCTAAGTCTGAGATTAAGGGTGGCAGCGGACTGGTTAACATGGCAAAAGAAATTTCAAGGCAGTCGAATGTTGGGGCAGTGGCATGGCTATTGTTGGGGGCTTTTGGCCAGATTTATGTTGAGAATCAAGAGCAAAGAGCCCAGCGGGCTAATTTAAAATGTGAGTTTGGCCAGAAAGGAAGCTCCAGTAAAACTCTGGACTGCAAAGATAAGGCTGAGGAGATCCCTATTGCTGTAAAGGAGCAAGCAAATGAAAAAGATGGTGCAAGGGTATCACAAGAAGTAGCAAGTCTCCACCCTTTGCAGCCTCAAAACTATAAAGGTGAGAGACCTTGCCTTGAAAAGGAAGCCACAGAGATCCATGTTCCAGAATGGTGGTGGCTGCACCAGGCTCCAGAATGGTGACGACATAGAGAATTTGCTCCTCAGAATTGGAGTCAGTGTGCCCAGGGATCCAGACACTCAACCCCGAGGGCCAAGAGAGAGGAAAGTTTGGCTACTGCTCCAGGTGGCAGATGACCTTGGCATCATCCATGTGGCCCTGGCTTTACGTGCATGGAAAAGACAAGAGTTCTGAGGTTAAAGAAACTTCCACCCAGATTTCAGAAGGCTGGAGAGGCCAGGCAGTGTGTGCCCCTGAGAGGGCAATATGTGACCCTGTGAGTGTGAAGCAAAAGGTGCACTGGAGACCTCAGAAGTTTAAAAAAAACCAGGACCATGGATCATCTGAGGAAAGCTGCAAGGAGGGAGCAAAGTGAGCTTAAGAGAGAAGCCGTGGGAGCTGTAACCACCAGAAGTGCCATAGGGATGGACTCATGCAAGCCCTTTGGAGCTCACGATATACCACAAGTTGCTTCAGATGCTACATATAGAACTACAGGACATAATGTTAGCCCTGCTGGATTTTGGACTTGCTTTGGTCCCAATGCTCTATATTCCCATTGGTGCCTTTTGGAATGGTAATGTTTATTTTGTGCCACTGAATGTTGGAAGTGTTTAACTTTTCATTTGTAGGGGGGCTTGTAACTAAAGAGTTTGCCTTACATCTGGGAGGAGACTTGGGACTTGGACTTTTCAGCAACGCTGAAAACTGTTAGGACTTTGGCAACTCTTGCAGATGGACTAAATGCCTTTTGCATAAAGGGATGTGATGTGCATGAGTCTTTAGGGGCTGAACTGTTATGGTTCTAATGTAATATAATGTCTTTGTATCTGGAAACCGGTTTAAAGAAATGTGTCTGGTTGCCAAGTTGACAAGGGGAGGAGTGTTATGGTTGATACATTGTGTCAACTTGGGGAGTCTAGAGGTTTTGTGACTCAGCAGGAAGCCAAGGTGCTTACTTTGTATACATCCTGAGTCTGTGAGAAAGGAGGGCGTGGAGATTGTCTGAGAGCTACACAGTGGGTGGGGGTAGCCTGTTTACAATGTAAGGGAATGAAAGAGGCTGCTTGCTGCCATTCCTCCCTTTTACTGGTTATTTTTACTGTGCTCTGCTGTCATGAACGTTTGCCCTTTGCCATGTGCCACTCTGCCTCAGAACCAGCCTAGTATGGACTGAAACTTCCACAAACTGTAACCTAAATAAACCTTTCCTTCCTTCATTTTGGGCGTTGGGTGTTTTGTCTCAGCAACAAGAGAAAAGTAACCAAGACACTGAGGTAAACAACTTGTGACTGGCATCATACATTGCCTGTATTTACTCAGGCTCTATTAGATAAAGTTGCTTCTTGTCAAAACTCTTAAGTGAAATTAGTTGCAATTCATAGGCATATTTTTTAAAATTCACTCCACTTTCACCTTTCAAATTGTAAGGAACCTTAAAGAGTAAATGCTTAAGCAGAATTCAAGCAAGTTTCAAACTCTTGAGGTTCCTGTGTCCTGCTCTCATGGCACTTAAACTCTATCAGGCAAAAATTAAAAACTTGTATAAATGCATTTCTATAGCAACATCCCTTTCTTTTTATTCTATTTTGTTAGTTGTTGGGGCCATTTCAGTTTGCATTTCAGACTTTTAAAAAAATGAATACTTTTTTAGTACAAGGCATGCCATATATATCACATGAAACATGCTTATTCTAAAAAGTATTTGTTTATCTAAAATCAAAACTAGCCAGGTATGGTAGTACACACCTATAATCCCAGTCCTCTTGAGAGGCTGAGGCAGGCAGATGGTAGGTTCAAGGTCAGCCAGGGCAACTTAGCAACTAATTGAGACACTGTCTTGAAATCAAAAAAAAATAAGAAAGGCTGGGAATGTGGTCCCCTGCAAAGGGCCTGCATTCAATCCCCAATTCCATCATGCTCTACTGAAAAGTACAAAGGAAAATGAAAAACACAAAACAAAAAGAAATTAACTGGATGGATAGCCTGCATTATAGCTAGTAAACCTATGCGTGTGCGGAGCATAGCAGTGACTCATCTTTGAAAAGTAAAAAGAACAACATGTTATATAATAGAGAGTAGTGTTTTTCAAACTTTAATAGGCATACAAATTACCTGGCTGCTTATCAGAAGTCAGATCCTGCTTCTGCAGATCTGAAGCAGAACCTGAGATTCTCCTTTTTTTGTTGCTTTAATTTCATTTTATCAGTACATGTTTGAAGTTCGTATTGATTGCATTCATCGTGAGCAGTAGGTACAGGTATATAACACATTTTAATTCTGCCTTCAGCCTCTTCCCCTTCCTGCCCTTTTCCATCCACTCATCTCTTAGTCCTTTTCTCATTTGCCAAAGATCTCTCTCCTTGTTTCCTATTATCTACCTTTATTTTCCTCTTTAATTTCGTTATTCTTGGGTGTCTTATATAAGAAATACCAGGTGATACTTAAACTTATGTGTCTGATTTACTTTACTTAACATTGTGGTCCTAAGGTACGTCTACTTTCCTACAAATGACTCAAATTTATTCTCCGTTAGAGCAGAGTAGTACTCCATTGTGTATAAATATCACATGCATCTGTTGATAAATATATATAACACTTTCAAGATTGAGCTATTAAGGGTTGTACTGCTATATACATGAGTATAAATGTACCCCTGTACTATCTTTTGAGAAGATACCCAGAAGAGGAATAGCTGAGTCAAATGAAATTTCTAGTTTTAGTGTTTTGAGGGATCTCCATACTGACTTCCATTAGTGGTTGTACTAGTTTACATTCCAACCAACAATATAGAAGGGGTTTTTATCCTTACAGCCTCATTAGCATTTTCTGTTATTGGATTTCTTGATGATAGCCATCTTTTTGCATTAAGATGGAATTTCAGCACTGTTGCTTATATGACTAGAGATGTTGAGTATTTTTCATGTATATTATTGGCCATTGTTCTTCTGAAGTGTCTATTCATTTCAGATCCCATTTTTGACTAAATCTTTTATTTGGGGTGTCTAATTTTTTTAGTAGTTTGTATAGTCTAGCTATTAGTCCTCTGTCCAAGGTGTAGCTGGTCTAATTTTTCCCATTCTGTAGGTTACCTCTTCGGTCTGTTCGTTGTTTACTTTGCTGTGCAGAAACATTAATTTGATATAGTCCCAGTTATAGATTCTTGATGTTATTTCTCGTGCAACTAAGGTTCTGTTCAGAAAGTCCTTGTCTATGCCTGTATCTTCAAGAGTTTTACCTATTTTATCTTCCAGCTGGTTGTTTGTTTTAATATTTAGATCTTTAATCCATTTTGATTTTAGTTTAGTACATAGAGACAGATATGAATCTAGATTCAATCTTCTACATGTATATAGCCAGTTTTCCCATTTGCTAAAGAGGCTATATTTCCTCCAGCATGTTTTTGGCCCCTTTGTCAAAGATCAGATGGCTGAATGTGCCAGGGGTTGTTTCTGCTTCCTCTATTCTATTCCATTGGCTGCATGTCTGTTTTGTGCCACTGTCACACTGCTTTATCACTGTAGCTTTGTAATATAACCTGATATCCAAGATTGTGATGCCCCCTGCCTTTCTCTTATTGCCCACGATTGCTTCTGCTACTCTGGGTCTCTTGTTCTGTATGACATTTAGAAATGTTTCCTCTAGTTCTATAAAGTTCTGTAAAGTTCTGTGAAGAATGCTCTTGGTATTTTGATTGGGATTACATTAAATCTATATATCAAGTTTTGGAAGGATGGCCATTTTGACAATATTTGTCCTGCCTATTCAGAGACAGGAGATACCATTCCATTTTCTAACGTCCTCTTCGATCTTCTTTTCTAAGCACTGTAGTTTTTATTATAGAGGTCTTTCACTTCCTTGGGTTAATTCCTAAGTATTTAATTTTTCTTGATGGTGATGTGAATGGTATTGTTTTCCTAATTTCTTTCTCAGTGAGTTCATTATTGGTGTACAGGAACACTATTGATTTTTATGTGTCGGTTTTGTATCCTGCTGCATTGATGAGTTTTGTTATTAGTTCAAGGAGTCTTTTGGTGGAATTTTTGGGTCTTCTATGTAAAGAACCACATCAATAATGACAATTTGGCTTCTTCCTTTCCTACATACATCCCTTTTTTCTATCTCTTGCCTAAAAATTCTGAGATTCTACATTTCAAAAAAATTTCTAGCTGATATCAGTGTTACTGCTCTGTGGGTCACTGCTTGGGCAACACTACTGTGGCACATATTTGGGGAGGATTTTGTTGTTGTTGTTGTTAGCTGTCCAGCATCTGAACTGTTCACTCTTGGGGAACTTGTTGATTATGAGTCTCAAAAGAAAGAAAAGCCTGATTCTCATATATAGAAATTTATAGAAGAGGTCAAATATTTCATCATTCTCCCTTAACCTCCTCCCTTCCTCAGGAGCACTTGCGTGGTTTTGAGTCAGGAACCAGTAACACAAGGAAAGCAGCAGGCATGGCAGTTAGAGCTACAGCGCAGTTGTGACCACACTGGCTTCTCAGATCAGGGGTGGCGGACTAAGGGGACACTGGAGCGAGCTAAGCAGCGCCAGTAAGGGCGGTCTTCTTCCTAGCCTGCCTCTGTACAGAATTTTGGGGCATTTTCTTTGCTGCAGTTTTGACATTGATTCTCAGCACTCATTAATACTAATTGTATGAACTCATAAATCAGACAGGGCAGATTATTGTTGCTTGAAGCTAAAAACCTTGATAAAGCCAGGGTGTGCCAGAGGCTACCAGGCTTACCCAGCCCCATTAGCAGGCAGTCTGGGAATGGGGTGCCATCCACACCATGCAGCATGATCTCTCCCTCACAGGGCAAGAATAAGCCCTTGCCAAGCAGCCTGTTCATAGTGTAAGGGTGTTTCTTGGCATTTATCTCTTTGTTTCCTGTGATGATGAGCATTCTGACAATGACTTCTGGCATAATAGGACTAGATTTATATACTTAACGGTGTTTCTAATTAGCTGTGACTTTGGGCAAATTGCCCTGTATGAGCTCCCTTTTCTTGACTGTTAAAAGAAATTAAGATTATGTGTGTTATTACTGCATTTTCCACATCATTTTAATTAAATTTTTAGTACTTTATTGGGATATAAATTATATATCACAAAATTTGCCAATTTCACATGTATAATTCAATGATTTTTAGTAAATTTATCAAGTCTGGCTACCATTATTATACTCTAGTTAAAAAGTTTTTGCCGCTCCCATAGGCTTTCTCTCAACTACTGCATCTACAGTTAATCCCTACACCCATTGTCTTGGTTACTTTACTCTTGTTGCTGAGACAAAATACCCAACACCCAAAATGAAGGAAGGAAAGGTTTATTTAGCTTACAGTTTGTGGAGGCTTCAGTCCATACTTGGTTGGTTCTGAGGCAGTCAGAGGGCTACAGTTCATGGCAGCAGAGCACAGCAAAAACAACCACAGCAAAAGGAAGTAAGGGCTGCAAGCAGCCTCCTTTTCTCCCTTATCTTGTAAACAGTCTACCCCCACCCAGGGGGCGGGTAGCTCTCACACAGTCTCCATGCCCTCCTCTTCCACAGGGTCAGGATGTATACAAAGTAAGCATCCTGGCTTCCTGCTGAATCACATAGTTAACCTTTTAAATTCTCCACGTTGACACAATGTATCAACCATAACACCCATCTATAGTTAATCCCTACACCCAGAAAACCACCAATCTAATTTCTATAACTATGTATCTGTCCTTTCTGGACATTTCATATAAACAGAATTATGTAATCATAACTACTTATTATACCAGCTTTTCATGATACACAGTGGGTATTTAGTGGCTTATATCTGCAGTGCACAACTCAGTGTTTTCAACATAGTAATTGTTCAAGAAAATAAAAGCAAAAACCACTGATACTTATGGGTTTGTTGTTGGAGGATTAAATAAATCCACCTGACCTTTGCTGCCCAAGGTGTCGTCTCAGACCTGTATCAGTGTCACTCAGAGATGGTTAGAAATAGAGCTCTGGGGCTCATTCCAGATGTAGTGAGTTAGATTCTGCATTTTTGCAAAATCCTCAGGCAAGTCATATTGAGAAATGTGGCTTGGAATGCAAGCATCACAGGACAGGGTTTATGTGTGGCACAGAGAGATTACAAAGCAATGTGAATTCTGGTGTACACAGGATTACAACAGAATAGACAATGCATTTTTAGCCTAACTATAAAGTATTTTAGAGGAACAGTTTGGACAGACACTTTATAATACCAGTTTATGTATTGAAACATGTATATTTATTTTTCTTATTGCTGAGTGACAATTCCATGAGGAAACTCAGTTTTAAATTAAAAATATAATAACCCCTTAACTGAGATGGACTTTACATTGAATTTATTAGCATGACAGTTAATTATGGAGCTCCTTACTTCTAAAGATTGACAAAATGTATTGCAGTTCCATTTTCTAGAAGAGGTAAGACA
Organism: Dinomys branickii; assembly: GCA_004027595.1. Classification (NCBI taxonomy): domain Eukaryota; kingdom Metazoa; phylum Chordata; class Mammalia; order Rodentia; family Dinomyidae; genus Dinomys; species Dinomys branickii. The sequence continues at coordinate 137,177 of PVLD010001992.1, forward strand.
TATCAACAGCTAAGATGTCATTGTCAGACTTGAAGAGACAAGATGGTAGATGCTGTTATAGTTAGCATCAGCCTCTAACAAGGAAAATCCATCCAGTTTTCCACTTACAGTATTCTAGATCAAAATGCTTTCATTTATCCTTTTAGTCATTTTCGAAATCATCAAACATTTATCAAATTTGTTACTACTTGACAAGTGCTGTGCCAGGGCTTTCTGATGGATTGCCAGGTGTAATAGTCTTGAGGCATTTCCTATCAATACAGTGACAGCAGTGACACTGTTCACAAGACTTTTTATGATTTGTGAATGTTAAAGTTTAAAAATGCTATTAGGTTAAAGCACATTAGTTATATACTTAAAACAAATATTGAAAATGGTAAAAATGTATTTTCCAGACAAATCCAGGATATATAGTAAGCGAAGAGTAGTGTTTTTATTTAGTGTTGCTTGAAGGAACATTATAGATGCTGTGGTAATTTTCCATTTGCTCCTCCAGAACCTTTTCAGCCTTTACCCTGCTTTATACTGGAGGTGGGACTGTAGACTCCACCATCCAAGCTCCCCGGCTGTGGCACCGACGCTTCCGTTGGAGAATGAAAGGAAAACATACAAGTGTTTGCTCCCTAGTGCTGGGCTGGGCCGCATTTGGCAATGGCTCCTTTCCTCTATTTATAGTCACAACCTTTATCAAGCATTCCTTACCGGGGATGCTCTTACTGGGCTTCACCAAAAGCTGACTTCCCCTGAATTTAGGCTATAGTTTCCTAGTGTGCCGGTCTTTAAATGCTTGACCTTCCCTTGTTAGTTCCTTTAACCCTTCCCGTGCCTCTGCCAATCACAACTTTATAAACCTATCTTTTCTTCCCAAGTATGCTACCTTCGGTAATACAAGGAAAGGCCATCAAGCAGCCACTCTAAGGCCTCCCGCTGGGTTGGCACTCGTAAGACATACAACACACCATCGTAATCCTGAGGCACTTAGAGTCCAGTGAAAGACATAAGATGAACACAACATAGGTGGCGCAAGTAGGAAACAGTATCCGTTGGTATCTGATGAGACATGTGAGGAGTGTGTTTTTTGCCACTCAATATCCATTCACCCTTCTGATAATCACACCCGAATTTCCCTCTTCTGTTATCCTCAGTCAGTATCCCTGACTGAGGATCCCTCCCTCAATGACAGGAATAATCATGTGGATCAGGCCCAACCTAGTGAATTTTTCTAACTATGTGGCCTAATCAGAGCTAGTGAAATGTAAGAATTCTATTCCTGGCAGCTGTGGGGAAAAGGCATGCGCTCTTCCACTGAGATTCCTGACAGTAAGGATTATGTCAACTGAAGCTGCCAGGACCCACCATATGGAGTGTGAAAATGAAGCCAACTTGGAAGACAGAGCCAAGAGATGAAAAGAGAGTAAAACTCAAATGACATTGCTTAAGCCTTTGGAAGAAGCTGTGCCTTAAGCTAAATATGTCACTAGATGTTTAGTTATATGAGCCAGAAGCCATTATACTGCCCCTTTTCTTTTTGCATAAGTCAATTTGAGTTCTGTTGTTTTATTTTGTCACCTGTAATTGAAACAGTGCTACAATTCATAAGTTGCTATCAGGAGTGGGGAATTGATAAAAGAAGAAATCCAAAAATGTTGAATCTGTTGATTCAGATGATTCCATCTATAGTGGGCTGAGAATTCAATAACAGCAGCAGATTAAACCAGCACCTCCTGTATATTGGGATTTGGAACATGTGCCTTTCAAGGATAAAATGTAGAAGGACTTTTTATTTAAAGGTTAGATTGTAGAACAGATCAACTGCTACTTGTTAGATTTTTAGTAAGATTATACAAGAAAGAGTTAAAATTAGGATTGAGCTTGATTATCTAAAGAATATATGACTTTGTTATGTGTGACAATTTTTCCTTATAGGCTGCAGTAAGAATGACAGAAAATTCAATAACCTGGCACCATAAAGCATTAGGAAAGCCCTAAGAGAATACTGTCAAAATTGTTTTCAGGAAAACCCAAAATGGAGGCCATTCAGCCAGGAAAATACCAGGGCCTTTGCTAAAGGACAAAGTACCCATACTAAAATACAGATTCTAAGACTGCGGCTTTAGAAAACCTCTGGCTTTGGAATATTTTACCCATGGAGTTGGCCAGATGTAAGTACACCAGAAGCTTATTATGAATTAAAGAAAGTTACTGAGAAGACAAAGGCTAGGTAACAGACTTAGCACAACTGCTCTAATAGGAAATGCAGATGCTCATAATCGATATATATATTTCTCAATGTATCCCATATCACAGCTCCTAATCAGAGGGTGGTTGTGTAGTCAGCTACCCAGAATCCTTCTGTTTATGGCTCTGCTATTCTTGGGGTTGGGGTTAGAGATTTTCAAAGCAGATGGAGGAGGAAAAAAAAGACTGGCAAATGCTTACCTCATTTTTTTTTAGCTGCCAAGAATTGAACTCAGGACCTTGCACTAGCCAGGCAGGTGCTTGTGCCACTGAGCTACACCCTCAGTCCTCTCTTACCTCATTCTGAAGCACACTGGCTAGAAGTGATACACTCAGATTCTACTGGAGGTAGTCACATGGTTCTACCAAGATTAATTGGCTGGGAAACATAGTCCTGGATAAGTAGCTACTTCCTAGCAAGAACTCTATACAACACAGAAGGATAGCAGTTATTTGGCGGTAGCTTTACCACTGAGAGTGATTCTCCAGTACTTACCGTATCAGGAAAGAATTCTGCAGGTAGTCCCCAGAGGGTTGTTCTCCCTGTTGTCCATCACAGATATGGCCATGGAGAAATAGCAGATGAAAATTCTCTCAAGAACAGACCAGTCAGGCAACCAGACTGATAAAGAACTTTCTCTCCTCTCGTTGGAAACCCCTGCTATTCGTGTCTAGCAAGATATGATATATGCTATGAATTGGAGACCATTGTGTGTTTACCCCTTTTCATTTTTCCAAATGAGTTTTTAATGCAGGTGTCCTTTTCTAGTCATTGGATTGTTTTGTTTTTAATGGCTCTAGGAATTGAACCCAGATCCCTCACACTGAGCTATAGTTCAAGATACCCTCCATTTATTATTTAGACACAATATCTTAATAAGTTGTGAAATGGTCCAAAAGGGGCTCAAACTTTTGACCCTCCTGCCTCAGTTTCCCAGAATACTGAGATTACCAACACGTGCCATCACATCTAGCTATTTTAAGTGGTTTATAGCGAACTTTATCATGTATCCTTAAATTATCAGGCCGCAAGGAAGTATTTTGCTGCATAATAGAGAGGAATGGCTATCACCTGCTATCTTGCACCTGGAGTTATCTGTAGTACTTAGATGTGTGTACATTTTTAGTAGTAGGAGGGTTGTTGGGCTGGGGATACAGCTCAGTGGCACAGTGCCTGCCTTGCAAGCATAAGGTCCTGAGTTTGATTCCCCATACCAAAAAAAAAAAGAAAGAAAGAAAGAAAGAAAGAAAGGTTGTTGCCATAGACATTTGTGGAGATATATGCTGGAGACATCAAGAAAAGTACATATTTATCTGCTTTTTCTGTTACCTATGACACATCCACCCTTCTTCTCATAAACATACTCCTGTTGTAAATCAAAACTCCTTGTGCCGTCATGTGTCTCTGATACACTCAATGCCTGGGATGGGCCTGTCAATCACCTAGGACAACCTAAGTATCTCCTTTTGACAACAATGATTGATTTAGGAATACACACTTGAACTTTGCTACTAGTGAGAATGGTATGAATCTAGAGCTGCTGGATACCCATCTGTGGAGCATTAGAATAAAGCTAACAACAGAGAAGAACACAAATATATGGGGAAGAATCTGAATCTGGTGATATAACTTGAATTACTTAAAACCTAAACCATGTCTAACATGACTATCTTGAACCTTTCAGTTATGCAAGTCAATACATTCCTGATGTGGTCTGGATTTAGGTGTCCCTAAATTTCATGCAGCGGAAGTGTGGTGTTGGGAGGTGTAGTGAAACTTTTAAGAGGTGCAGCACGGGGCAGCTGCTCGGGCATGCCCTTGACGTGGTTCAAGGTGTTTCTAATGGGACCTGGGTTAGACTCCAGAAGGTAGTGTAGTAAAATCTTGAGCTTGGTTCTACTCAAGCCTCTCTCTGGCTCCCTGTCTTAAGATGTGACTGCTTGCTTTTGTGCATTCTCACACCATTGCTCTCGGCCATGAAGCGCCATGGGCCATCATGAGAAGTGAGCCCTGCAGTGTCACGCTCTTGAACCTTAAAGCTGTGAGCTAAATCAACTTACAAAGAATCAGCTTCTTCTAACTTTTCTTACAAAGTTAGCCTGTCTCAGTAATTTCATTGTAGTAACACAAAAGCTAATACAATTCCTTCTTCTTTTTAAGCCAATTTGAGCTGCATTTTATGTCACTTGTAACCAATGGTTCCTTACTGAGTTAAATACTAAGCTATGTGAGAGTAGACACATACAAATATACACAGACTAAATGACTGTGAGTATGTTCGTGGAACAGCCCTAACTAAAACTGGAGGGGTGGTCTGAGGAGCAGTTCACAGAGAGAAGAAAACTCGATTGAAGTTGAGGGCTTGCAAACCAGTCACAGGCATTTAAACTCTGTAGAACAGAAAATACAGTGATGAAGCTGTCCTGATGGGAAGAGATATGCTAGAAGTGAAGATTTAGGATAATTATTCTGAGAGGTTAGATTGGAGTCCAGAGAAAGGGAAGTCAGAACCACACAGAGACTGCCGGACTAAACGTGGCTGACAGTGTTCAAGGACTTAGAGCCCATGAAGTAGAGATAGAGGCGGGGATTTGACATGGTAAGTCAAGGTCCTGACAACGTGCAGGATAAAGGAATAAAGAGAAGAACGAGTTATCAATGGCATCCAAGCATGGGTAGCAGAGATAGCAGGGATATCGATGAGAAAGAAGAGAAATCATCCTGGAAAAATATGAGGTTGGTTTCAGACCTGTTGAAATGGAGACAAGGGCAGGTCCGTTGCAAACATGGATTAAGTAATTAAGAATATGCAACTTGGAGTAAAGGCGATAGCAAAGCTAAGCCTCTGTAGAGAAGAAGCACTTGAAGCTGTAATTGTAGGTAAGTACCAGAGGGGGAGAGAAAAAGCAGAAACAAAAATTTCTTGGAGACCAGGAGGCAAAAAGCGGTCTCCCAATGAAATGGATCTAGCACCTGATGCTTGGAGAAGACCTGGGAATTATGTTAAATGCAGATGCCAGCCCATGGCTCTCGACTCATCGCCCTCTCCAGCCTGCCATCTGCCCTGCAGGTGCGCACGCCCTCCTCTTCACCGCGGTACTACCGAGAGCACACTCAGCCAGCTCCCTTCAGACCGTGGCATCCGCTCTTCCCTGCCTGCAAGGTTCCCTCCCCGAATATCTGCTTGCCTTTCTGCCTCATTTAACTTAGACCTTTGCTTAAACACAGCTTCCTCAAAAGAGGCCTTTCTAGACTAACTCACCTTTGAAACAGCACACCACTCCGGCATGCACCCTTCTCTGTCTCCTGCTCTGTTTTCTCTTCTTGGCAGTTCTCACTCCACAGCACTGTGCTGTGAATCTGTTTGTAAATGCACTGGGGCAACGGTAACGAAGATCCCAGACTGAGACCCCATTCTATTCACTAAAACACCCCTGGTAAGTAGGACAGAATCTGACGCACAGATCCCTCGGTAAGGCCAGTGTGGTGGCACACGCTTGTCATCTCAGCACTCTGGGGAACTGAGGCACCAAGTCTGACAGTCTGAGGCCGACCTGGACGATGTAGTACGACCTCGTCTGAAAATATAAAAAGGGCTGGGGATGCTTAGTGACAGTGCGCTCCTGGATTCTAGTCCCAGTGCCCTGAGGAGGCTGGGGCGGCAGGAAAACAAATCAACCCCACCATAAAAGCTTGATTCATGAACAAACAAGAAACAGTACGTGAGATGAAAAGGAAAGAAATACAAGAAATCATAATGAAACACAATTAAAATTTCTAGAACGTTCCTATCATTTCAGGGAAAAACAAACATCAAACAAAAAACTGCCCAAGGCTCCCAGAAGGCTCCCTCTCCTGGGGGTGGGGGAGAGGGAATTCAGGAGGTCTGCAGCTGCCTGAGGGAGGGTCCTTGTTCCCTCCAGGGACCTCACGCAGCTGGGCTCTATCTCCGCCTCGCCTCCAGGTTTACAGCTTTGAGAGAAAAGCTGAGGGCGGGTGAAATCCTCTGGGCCTCCAAAACACTTCTCTCCGTCTCAGTTACCAGGCGTCTCCGGTGAGAAAGGCGACACGAAGGGGTCGAAGCACAGGCCCAGAGAGGGCACGGGCACCGCCCTCTCTTCCTGCTGCACCAGGACTGGCGCTTCCAGCCCTCACCCCAACTCTAAACCTACCCTACCCGTGCCCTAACCCTAACTCTGCCCCTACACTATCCTACCCCCGAACCCTACACTAAACCCAAGCCCCTACACAGCCCCGACTCTAACTCTACACTACCCTGACCCTACCCAGCCCCAAACCTAACCCTACCCCTACACCATCCTAACCTTATGCTACCGTAACTTTAACCCTAACCCTTTCCTGGCCCTAACCCTAACTCTACCCTACCCCTCTGCCAAGCTTTACTCTACCCTAACCCTAACTCTAGTTCTACACTACCCTACCTCTAGCCAACCCCTAACCCTCGCCTTAACCCTTACCCAGCCCAGACTAACTCTGCCCCTACACTACCCAACCTTAGGCCTCACCCTGCCTCGACCTAGGGCCGGGCCCTACTCCTCCTGCCCCAGTCCAGCCCCTGCCCACGTCCAGCGCTGGCTGCCTCCCCCGTGCCTCCCCCCTCCCCTCCCCTCCCTCTCCCGCTGAGGCCCCGCAAGGCACTCCGGGCTCTCTCCTTTCCCGCCAGCCGGGCCCACGCGTGGGGCGCAGGGCCGTGCAGCGCCGGGCACTATTTGTCCTTCCGCGGCGCGGACCGGCGGCGGCCGAGGTACGGGGAGAGGGCCGCCCCGCCCCCCGCCCGCGCCCCTCCCCCAGGCCGGCTGCCGCGCGGTCCCGCCGCCTGTGTCCGGTGTGTGTCGCCCTTCTTTTCTTCCCGCAGCTGGCCACACGTAAGTAAAGCAACGAACAGCACCGTACCGGGCTCCGCTGCGGGCGGGTGCCCTGCGCTCTCCGCCCTCAGCCCTCGAGGCCCGGCCGCGCCCGACGCCTGACCCGCGTGGTCCGCGGGCCTGGGCCGCAGCCGGACGAGAACAAAGGCGCTCGGGCCCCGCCTCTGCTCTGCTCTTCCTGCAAATTAAGTAAAACTGCGCGAGGGTCTGACAAAAGTAAAGCGAGGTAATGGGAAAGGCCAAAGAGTGGGCGCGGGGGAGAGGCGCGGCGCAGAGCTCGAGCTGGGGCCCGGGCCTGTTCCGCGCCCCTCCCGGTCGCCCCGCGCCCCACGCCCGCGCGCTGGCCCCCGGCGCCGTCGGCCTGCACCCTGCTTGCTCAAGCGCGGCAGCTCCTGCTCGATACAGGTTACGCTTGAGCCTAACACCTAGCGTGGGGTTCAGACGTGTGACTGTGTAGCTCGGGGGCAAGGTCCCAGGGGCCTGTTTACTGGAGGGACCAAGAAACGTCCCAGAAGAAGAAAAACCCAGGGGAAGATGAAGCCAAACACACGTGAGCCCAGAATAAAGCCTGTCTGGAAGGAAGTGTTTTTGTGTCCAATCCTGTGTCTCCTAGTCCAGTGCAGAAGGACAGAAGGAGGCTGGGGAAAACCGAAATACCTGTTTCAGAAGCTTCCTGTACTTCCGGTCACATGTGCAACACACACTTGGCAAGTCCTGCTTCGGTAGAAAAGATCAAGGTATCAGTGAAAGTGCGAGGGCCGGGGATATAGCTCAGTGTCACAGCGCCTGCTTGGGAAGCACAGGGTTCTGAGTTTATTCCTGGTCCACAAAACAATCAACAAAAGCCAAGCAACAGAAAACTCTTGAAAAGGGGGGCCCCTTACACCTCATCTCATGAAACAAGTTTGTAGAAGGCAGTGCCAGTATTGGTTCACTAAGGTCAATCAACTGGCGAACTCAAGGATGTCGTCTGGAACCTAAGTGAGGCCCTCCTTTCCCTTCAGGTGATGGTAATCTTTGTTGATTGACTCCCAAGTACCATGTTATGTGAACAACCGAAGTGGAGCTTCCCTTTTGGGAGAACTTCATCTCTACACAGGGCTTGCATCATAATCCAAGGGTATATTACAGGGACTAGAAAAGAGGTAACGATTGAGAACCAAGCCGAGCCACGAGCTCTAAGCAGTGTTAGTTCTGTGCAGGACAACTGTGTGTCTTCGTTTGAAATCTCCACAAATGCCTACCATTATTTGTATAATCTCCTTTCTTGGGTGTACCAGGCTTCAACATTTCTTGCATCAGAAGCAGTCAGGGGCATCCAGCAAAGAAGAGGCATGCTACGCTCTCACCCCGCTGTGTGTGTGTATGAAGGGTAACCCTTTCTGATGGCCTCTAGCAGGGCTGACTCTGCCCCTACTCTACCTGGAGAACTGTAGAGCTCTCCCTGGGCGGAACTCTATCACATACCCCTTCTAAACTGGTCACCTGTCAGGAATGACAGCAGTCACAAGCTATTCTTCATGCTGGGAAGAGAAAGCCCCTCTGTGACATGTAGGAGGGGAGGGTATAACCAAGGAGGGTTACATTTTGCCAGGATAAAGAATTGAAAAGTGTCTGTGGCTGAGGCTCCCCCAAGTTCCTTCATTTTTCCTTCTTCTGCCTCCAAATGTTTGTGTTTTTCTGTCCTGCATTACCTTGAAGTTGCTGTCTTCATCAGTTTTCTTTTTCTACCAACCCAACTCCATTCCAAGGTTTGGTTCTCTGTCTACCTGTCTACTCTAGAGCTTGCCCTCCTTCTGGCCCCTTAAAGTGGCCCCATGTGTGCTGCTATGCTGTCCCAGCCACTAATGAGAATTACTGAAAACCCCCTTTATTGTTCCAGAAGAGCCAAATGAACTGGACAAGGTCACAGATCCTGCTGGGAGGTGTGGAGGCCCCGCACACGCTTCATCCCCTCCCACCTTGGTTCTGTACCAGTTTCTCTGTCTGGCCCAGGCAGCCACAGTGTCACACGGGATCAGCTGCGTAGGTCAGGAATGCATCCATGTCACCTCCCTCCCAGGCTCAGTCCCCTGCAGGTTTGGTACCCGTCTTATTTTTCTGAATAGCAGCCTGAAGGATCTCGGAATGGTGCAGCTTAAGCCTGAAACATGTTCCATTTCTTCCCTGTGTCCATTTCTTTTTCATTATCAGGTATTAAATATTGACTCCCAAGTACCATGTTATGTGAACAACCAAAGTGGAGTTTCTGTCTTGGGAGAACTTCATCTCTACACAGGGCTTGCATCACAATCCAAGGGTATATTACAGGGACTAGAAAAGAGGTAACGATTGAGAACCAAGCCGAGCCACGAGCTCTAAGCAGCGTTAATTCTGTGCTGGACAACTCTGTTTTAAATATCCACAAATGCCTACCATTATTTGTGTAAATTATTTTGATCTTTATACAGCTCGTAACACATCACATCCTTTCATGTGGATGTTGAAGCCATGGTTTCAGACAATTATGGTTTCCAACAAGACGAACACCGTGTAGGGCAGTGCACTGTGGCACAATATGCTTTATTAATAGCATGCCTTGTCAGCTGAGCACGCTAGGCTATGGGTGGGTGATTACAGCAAAGAAGGAGTCTGTATCTGATGAAAGTTTAGGTATCACCATGGTTCTTACCCTATCTCTGCTTACAGTCAGGAACCTGTCAGATCATATTTATCAGAATGGTTTGTAGATGCACTGAAAGGAGACAAAAATATTTATGGTACCTACCCTCCTTTGGCTACACTTGCCTGAGGGTGTATAGCAAAATCAGTTTTGACATCTTTTTCTTAACAGTCAAAATGCACTCAGGCTTGCTATTCCCACTTTCATTTTTAGTACAAAGTATGCTTTTCAAAAAAAGTGCCACACTCGTATGGAAATGTAAGCTGCTTATATGTTTTCTACTAATGGCAGTTCTGCATGAGATGGTGTTGTGGACCTGGGTGTCTTACTTTATCCTGACAGTGTCTGGAGTCAAAGTAAATCAGGTTAGACTGCAGGTTCTGCAATATGAGTCAGAGAAAGGGGCTGTAGCAGAGGAGTGAAATGAGAGCATTGAAATGAAACGTGAACCTCAGTCAATCTAGATGAATCTCTGCAGCACCCCAGTCCAGGAAACAGCCTGTAGGGGTCTTAATCTTTACTCCAGGCGAAGTGCCTGACCATGAGCAAGATACCTAATGAATCTCCATGACTTAGTGTCCAAGTGTTTACAACAGGGAAAATAAGACCTGGAATGGGCCTGCACTTGGAGTTGAGAAAAGAGAATCATGCTGTTTTGGAAGTGTAGCTGGTCATCAATCTAGTATCAGCAATAATTACTGAGCTACGCACCTATTACATATGCCCAGCGCCTAGCAAATACCTCACACATAAGTGCTAGGGAAACCTTTATTGTATGAATTGATAAGAAATCAATGAGTCACCTACTAGGTACCCGGTTCTGGGCTGTGGAAGACCTGAGATGTGATGGTCTTTAACAGTTAAGGTCCTAAATGCCAATGAATATTACACTTAGCATCTTCAAATTAGAATTTCTAGAATCTCAGCTTCATTGTGATTCCTTTCCTAAAATTAAACTGCTTGAAATTATGCCTGTGGTTTTTGTTGTGTGGAAGTGTTAGAGTATGGTTCAGAAGTGAGCTTCTGGGGCTGGGGATGTAGCTCGGTGGTAGAAGCTTACCACACATGCATAAAGCTTTGGGTTCCATCCCCAGGACTGCAAAAAACAAAAAAATCCTTTTAAATATGGAAATAGATTTCATTAGGATCATTCTTTAGGGTTTCTGTGAATTCTTTTTATATTTTAATTGAGAAAGGACAGGACATAGTAAAATACACTACCCAAGCAAACATCTAGAACCACAAGTTCTCTTCTACCATAACCTTTCTTAATTCTCTTCCTCACCACAGAGAAATTTAGCCTCTTAAAAATTAAATGAATAGGCTATCTTATTCATTTAAACACACTCAGCCACCTAATTTTTGACAAAGGGACCAGACAAACTCACTGGAAGAACGATAGCATCTTTAATAAATGGTGCTAGAAAGATTGCCTTGCCACCTGCCAAAGACTGAAAATAGACATGCACCAAACTCAAGTCACAATGGATTACAGACCTCAGTATTAAAACAGAAACACTAAATCTATTGGAAGAGAAAGTAGGTAAAAATCTTGAAGACATAGGGGCAGGAAGGGGGTTCATGAACAAAAACCAAACCCACGAGAAATACTTCAAAGAATCAGCAACTGGGATCTCATCCTATTCAAAAGTTTCTGCACATCTAAAGAAATCACCAGCAGAGAAAAAAGAAAACCCACAAACTGGGGAAAAATTTTAGCTGACTGTCCCTTGGACAAAGATCTTCTATCTAGAACATATAAAGAATTAAAAAATGCTAGCCCCCCAAATTCAAAGACCCAGTCCAAAAATGGGCATCTGAGATGAACACACACTTCTCAGATAAAGAAATACAAATGTCAAATACATGAGAAAATGTTCAACATCATTAGTCATTTGAGAAATGCAAATTAAAATAACATTGAGATTTCACCTCACCCCAGTAAGAATGGCTAGCATTAAGAAATCAACCAAAAACAAATGCTGGCGAGGCTGTGAAGAAATAGGAACTCTTCCCCACTGCTGGTGGGAATGCAGACTGGTGAAACCACTATGGAAATAAGTTTGGAGATTCCTCAGCAAACAAAGTCTGGAGATCCCATTCAACCCAGCCATTCCCCTTCTGGGTATTTTCCCACATGACCTAAAAACATCATATCATAGCGATTTATATGCATCCATGTTTATAGCAGCACAATTTATAATTGCTAAATTGTGGAAGCAACCCAAATGTCCATCCACTGAGGGATAAAAAAATTGTGATACTTCATGTAATGGAATATTATGCATCTATAATGAAAGATAAACTTGAGGTTTTTATAAATGCTCACAACTGGAGACCATACTCATAAGTGAAATAAACAAGACCTCCATGTGCTTCCAAGACCTACAAATGCTTCCATGTGTAAGCATCCTGAACCTGAAAGAGTGAATAAAAATTAGCAGATAGGACAGACATTGTGAAATGAAAGGAACATTTTCAAAAGTAAAGAGCAACTGAGGTGAGTGAAAAGAGAAAGGAAAGAAAGGGAAATTACATATGTATAAAGGGAAGTTATGCATGTGTGTGTGTGTGTGTGTGTATATATATATATATATTATATATATATATATACAGGATAGCTAACGTAGTTGAACTACTGAATTCTATCGCTTTACTTAAAGGAACAGTTAATGATTAATTATTTGATCAATCTTACATGTCTGTATTTGTTCTCCTGAAAAAACACTTTGAAAATGTCAGTATGTAATACAACAACCATTGTTAATTTCCTACTACTTTGTAACTCTATATTGCTTGTTCTTAAGTTATTTTGTAAATTGATATCTGTTAATGTTTTCCTTCATTTATTTTTATAATAATTTTTTAAAAAATTAAATGAATAGAATTACATCATTTGATTTGCTTTGTAGCTGGCGTTTGTTCAACATTCTACTTACAAGACGCACCCCCGTGCTGCATGTGTCAGCAGTTCACTTTAACTGTTGCAAAAACAATTATGTCAGTGTGCTTTCTATTGTTATAAAGATGCCCAATATAGTCAATCTCTGAGTAGAAAAGGCCTATTTTGGTTTATGGTTTCAACGATTTCAATACAGGGTCGGTGGGCTTTGCTGCTTTGAGCTGTGGCAGCACACCTGGGAGCAGCTCGTGGCAGAGCAGGAGCGACACTGCTCACCTGCGGCCAAAAGCACCAGAATGGAAAAGCCTAGAATCTTCTCAAGGAAGAGACCCAGTGACCTGAATACCTCTCACTGGGTCTACTTCTTAGTGATTCTTCCACCTCACAATAGCACCAACCTTAACCCTTTTGTTCAAGATTCCAGACTAGCGACAGTTATTCTCATAGTGTGCTATGTAAACTAAGTGATTTTCATAATAATTTAGACTTTTATTTGTCTTGACCATCTCACTGATTTTTTTCACTGGTGGTGTAAAAACAGTGAAGGTTGAATCTGCTGGTATCCGAGTATAACTTTTCCCCTTAGGTTGATAATTTTTGTGTCATTGCAGGAATATAAGTACCTATAGCCCAAATATACAAATGTTCTGAATGATGTCCTATTCTGTAAATTTTACAGTTTTAACTTTTATGTGTAAAACTATGGCCAAACTTTGAAGATATTTGCAAAAGTATAAAATAATGCCACTTCCTCTTGCTAATATTTTATGTTTGGAAAATAAAGATGTATGTTAATATTTAGTGAATTATTATTGATATTTTATGTTGTAAAATGTGCACAATATTAAGTTTACAATTCTAACCACCTTAAGTGTGTAAGTCAGTGGCCTCAAATACATGTATGTTGTGTAACCATCACCACCATCTATCTGTAGAAATTTTTCATCTTCCCAATTGAAACTCTGTAACAATTAAACAATAACTCTTATTTTCCCTTCCCTTCTCTCCTCAATGCCTGGGAATCATTTTTCTGTTCTGTCACTGAATCCTGTTACTCTGGGTGACCTCTTGTAAATGGAATCATACTGCTGTGGCAAGCAGAAACACTGAAACAGCACCCAGGATTTGAAGGCAGGTTTATTTTACGTTGACGGGCACTGATTAGGATCATTCCCAGAATATCAGGCCCTGGTGGCCTAGGGCTTATATGAGATAAGCAAGCGGGAAGCACAGAGGCAGAATGGCTCGTCAACTGGGGACTGGATGATACAGTGTGCATCACAGTGACCAGGAGTTTCTAAGAGACGGGAGCAACTGGAACTGAAACAGGAACTATTACCTGGGCAACTAAGAAACTGAAGTACGCTGGCTGGACGGGTGCATTTTCTGTTACATCTTTCTTTGCGTCTGGCTGTTTTACTTAACATGCAGTCTTCAAGGTTTATGCATATTGTTATTTTTAAAATAATGAACATTTGAAAATCTTCCAGTATTAATTTTTAAGATTTTATTTTTCAGGTATACTTTTAGGTTCACATCAGAACTGAGGAGTTCAGAGACTTCTTACGTATGCATCTTCTGCTCCAGTGTCATATAACCTCAGTACTGCACCTAGTTCCCCTTCTTTCTCCCTGACCCCTGGCAACTACTGATCGTTTTACTGTCTCCATAGTTTTGCCTGTTCAGGAATGTGCTATGGCTGGAAGCACAGGGAAGTACCCTTCTCACACCGGCTTCCTTCACTTAGTAACCATGAGCTGCAGTTTCTTCTCTGCCTTAATGTCCTACTTCCTTTTAGCACTGAGTAATATTTCACAGTAAGGATGTATACTAGCTTATGTATCTAATGAAGAATATCTTAGCTTCTTCCAAATTTTGCCAATTTTGAATAAGCTGTTATGAGCATCTGTGTGCAAGGTTTCGAGTGGACACCTCCACTAGATAAATACCAAATACCATGGCTGCTAGGTTGTGTGGTAAGAGTGTGCTCAGTTTTGTAAGACACTGCCAACCTGTCTTCCAAAGTGCCTGTGCATTTTGCACACCCCTCAGTAATGAGTGAGGGCCTATTGTACCACCCCTTGCCTGCAAACAGTGGGGTCAGAGTTCTCGATTTAGTCCATTTACTTGGTGTGTAGTGGTATCACATTGTTTTAATTTGCGTTTCCCTAATAAAATACTATGCGAAGCCTCTTTTCGTTTTTCCTCCTTTCTTTCCTTCTTTCTCCCGCTTTCCCTTCCTGCCCCTTCCCTTTCTCCCTCCCTACCTTCCTTTCTTCTCTTTTGAGGTAGAGTTTCCCCATGTAGTCCAGGCTGGCCTTGAACTCACTATACAGTCCAGGCTGGCCTCAAACTCGACGGTGGTCCTCTTGCCTGTTTCCCAAGTCCTGGGATTACAGGCATATGATACCGTGCCCGGCTGCAAAGCCTCTTTTCATGTTTCTTTACTATCTGTGTATCTTTATTGGTGAGGTGTCTGTTTGGGGTTTGGCCCATTTTAAAACTGGATTCTTTTCTTATTGTTTTAAGAGTTTTGTGTATTTTGGATAACAGTCCCTCGTCTACTATGTCTTTTTCAAATATTTTCTCCCAGTCTGTGGCCTATCTTGTGATTAAATCCAAGTTATGTGTATCTTTACCAGAATACTATTAAATGATATTACACCATTTTTAGAGCATCACATCCAGTGGTACATGATGTCTGTAATGTCTCTTCACCATCTGGTCAAGGTTGCTAATATTTTTAAAACTTTATATTTAAGTGTCTATATTTTTCATTTATAACCTCAATATCTATAGCCTCAAATAACATAATTGACTTCATTTTTATTGCTTCTTGCCTCAGGCCCTCAGAACTACCATCTAAAATGTAAACACCACAGAAGCAAGATTATTGCCTGTTTTATTTATGGGTGTGATACAATTCCAAGCATGTGGTAGTATGTGCCTAACCCCCATTTTATTGAATAAATGAATGAATGAACAAACGAACAAGTTATTGTGCTTGCTAGCAGATTAGCTAATACACAATTTAATATGATGGAAGGCCTTGTACTCTAGTGGTAAACCCATGTGACATTTTACAAAAACAGTAATCAAGCGAGAGACTCTGCTAACTGATACGAAAGTACAGCAAATAACCCAGAAGTGATTTCAGCTGGCAGTGAAATTGAACATAAATGGAATTATAGGATCAATCACTGCAGCAGTATTGACACTGCTATCATTTGAGGGGCTCTAGACACCTACCAGAGAAACTTACTGAAGATGAACTTATAACATAAGAAAGCACTTGCCATAAAGAAGCAAGAAGTAACACCAGCAAAGACTCCATATTAGCTGGGGGGGGGGGGTGCTATCATCCCAGCTACTCAAGAGGTAGAGGCGGGAGTGTTGTGATTTTAAGGTCTGCCTGGACTTTAGTAAGACTGTCTCTTAAAATAAGATTTAAAAATGGCTGAGGATGTAGCTCAGTGGTAGAATGCTCCTGGGTTCAAAGCTCAGTACAACAAAACAAAACAAAAACAACTCCATGTTAAGGGATTCCTCAGAGACATTTCACATCTCTGTGCAAAGGATAAATGTTGGACGGTGACCCAGACTTGGGAAGGCACATGATGACTCGGTAGGGCGTACAAACCCTTCCGGAGAGTAAGTGGTGCCATGAGAGGTGAGCAGTGCCAAACTACTCTCGCTTTTTTATATAAAGAAATAAAGTCACTTGAACTCAGTGTTTCAATGCCTTAACAGTCCAGTATTCAGAGTAAACTCTAAGGCCCTGAGTTCAACTCCAGCACACCAAAAAGATTACAGCTTTACTACTTCTTTCTATTTCTTTGTACACTTGTGACCAGGAGCAGGAGAGTTTCAATGTTTTAACAAACATCTTAAAGCTTATGGGACAATCACAGTTTTTCTACTGATTGTTACAGTCACTTTGCACCACTTCAATGCCCTCCTCTTTCCATTTCTGCACTGCTTGTGTTTCCTATGTTCAAAGGAAGATGCTAGAAATGAAACAGACTCTGTCCCTGCTACAGCCAGAGTTTGAACAAATTGAGGAGCCACTGATTGGAGAAGGCCCATGTCCCACTTGGCTCGTGCCACGTCTGCACCTTCAGCTTGCATTTCCAGGTGAGAGCTCATTCCACCAGCACGTCCTCACACCCCCAAACTGAATTTTATTCTAACTCCTGCACTTACTCACATCTCCAGAAATCTTGATTTTCTGTCATGGGGTATCAATTATGGTTAGTCTTGATGCTTAGGAACAGAGACCTAAAAGAACAGTACCTTAAACAAGTTTAAGATTTTTTTTTTTTTGAAACAGGGTCTTGCTATGTAGCCCAGGCTGGCCTTGAACTCACAGTGATCCTTCTGCCTCCACCTCCCAAGTGCAGGATTACAGGTGTGCGCCACCACACCCAGCAAGATTTATTTTTAAATCAAAATAAAATTTCAGGATGAACCAGCCCAGTATGGTAATTCACCATACTAGAAATCTAATCTTTCCTATTTTTTATTCTATAACCTTTAACATGAAGCTTTTGTTTTTGTCTCATGGTCACAAATGGGCTGCTGGTGCTCAACTATCACATTTTAGACAGAAGGAAGGTAAGGAAGAGGGCCACCACACTAGTAATGAGTGCATTTAGAAAGCTGTCATGGATGCCCCACGCAGAAACATGTACTTGTCTTTTTGACAGTCCTATCTGCAATGGAGACAGGGAAATACATTCTTTAGCATGTTGCAATTTCCTATTCTACATAGGTCAGTTACATAAGAAAATGAATGGAATGAACATTAGGTTAACATTGGTCTATTGTTAGAATCATCGATGGTTCTATCATTCATCTCTGCATCAAACTAGAGCACAAGGGATTACGGGAGATCTTTCTTTCTTCCTCACTGAACACATCTACACTTAGTTTATTACACTTTCTAAATGCCTTTCACATTTAAAACTCTTTTAAAAAAAAAGTTTATTGCCTAAAAAATTTCATGAACATTACGTTATAAATATTTGTGGAATTCTGATTCAATAGATGCTTTTTTTTCAATGTGGTAAATTATCTCAGTGAACTTTAAAATGGGCCTTCAAATAATATTCAAAGCATATTCCTGTTACATTATAAAGCATGTTGCCTGGAATATAAAGCAGTTCCCTATACTTTACTACTGATCGCATTTGAGTAACTTATTCAGTGTCAATAATGTGGAACACAGGCAAACACACATCCTTCTCTAATACTTAATTTTTCTTAGTTGTACAATGTTGTCTGATAGTAGATTGCATTTTCCTCTATGGGCGTCCTCTCCGCATGTGTATATGTGCACACACGCATACACGCACACACACACGCACACAGTGGCCTCGAGAATCTCCTTCCTCAGCAAGTCAGAATGTCAGACGTGTCAAAGGCAGGTATGAAAACGAATGAGCCTGTTCCTGCTGAGCCACCTGCTGAAATTCCATATGCCAGATGCTAATTTTGGGAGAAAGAAAGGAAAGTTAAAAAATGTATTCTCCTTTTACTGCTCTGCAAGAGCCTGCTTTTCTTCTCAAACAGCTGCCGCAGAAGCTTACACGAATGTGAAATGCAAGTGGTACTAGAAACAAGGCATAATTCAAAAGAATTCATCCAATGACTCAAACAAATAAACCCTTTGGGTTAAGTGTATTGTTCTGGAGAGAATAAGCATTGTGACTGGGCTGGGATTGATGGAATTCACTGGAATACAGCAGGGCTGACAATTTGGGATAAAATATTTGGCAGTTGTACTTTGTCCTGGGACAAATGACCAACTTACTTTAAATTCATTTGTGGTTGGGGGCAGCTCTACAACCTGCCCACTGTAGTCTAGTAACATTTCTTTGACAGTTTTCGCCCTATTTGAGTAATATTTTATGAAACAGTGTATATTTTTTTCCC
>PVLD010001992.1:155899-180470 GCA_004027595.1 Dinomys branickii
ACAACTAATCTATAGACAAGGTGATATGGTCTCAACAGTAGTTGTTGCTTTATCCATTGATATCTTCGAATTGTAGATGTATGGACCCATATACAGACATGCAAATTTAGTCAGACAGTTTATCCTCTCAGCAACAGAAAAAAAAAAAAAAGAAAACACAAGAACCAAAAATCCAAGGACAAGAAAGAAAACAGGCATATATCAACAACAGCAACAACATCCAGAACAACAACAACAGAAGAAAAAACACCGCTTGTTGCTGCTTTACATATTGAAACAGTGTATATTGCAGATCATTTTCAAAACGTTGTTGTTTCTCTGATCCCTGACACCTGGTATAAATGAAGACCTCCATGACTCTGCACGTGCTCAGAGACCGCGCTGTTCTGACAAGCGGGAGAACAGTGTTGGCTCAAAGTCTTCAACCGCAGCTTTACTGCTAGCCATGCTCAAACGCTATTTTATCTTTGCCTTCCAGGTATTCTTGGTAGCTCTAAATATTTCATTGGCTCAAATGATTTATTTTATCACAGCAACATTAGGGTGGGAGCAAATGAACAAAACTGATTGAATTTCTTGTTGCAGGTGAAAGCCTTACTTTCATTAATTTGGTTTTTCAGACTAAAATGTCACACAAAGTTGATATTGTCTTCACATGAGCATGAGACTGTAGAATAAATTCAACGCATAGAAAGTCATGTATCCGGAAGGTCAGGTATCCGGAAGTTACGAAACAAGGACTTAATTAGATGTGGAAGGTTGATGACTCACTCTAGAAATATTTAGGGCTCAAGCAGGTGCTGCACCAGCCCACCCCACCCTACCCACCCCCATTCCCCTTCTTGTGGAAACTTCTCCCTGGCTTTATTTACTGCTCCTTTACCCTCTCTTTTCTTTTTAAAAGCAGTGCCTCTGTGATGTTTCCTTGTCTCCTAACATCTCTATTTTTGTATTCTAAAATTTAGAGGTTTCCACAAAATACTAGCTCTTCAGTTCAGAATTATTCCTTACCCTTTCAGCATTGCTGCTCAATGTAAATGTAACCTGGTTACTTTGTTTTTTAACTTGGAGGATTACTTTGGAGAATTAATTATTATGTAGTCAACAATAGCACTTGGAACTTAGTTTTCTCTTTTTATTTGTTTATTTATTTTTGGTCTTTTTGAGACAAGGTCTCCCTGTGCAGTTCAGGCTGGCCTTAAGCTTACTTTGTAGCCTGGGCTCGTCTCGAATTTGTAATGATCCTCCTTTCTTAGCCTCCTGAGTGCTGGGGTTACAGGCGTGTGCCACCACACCCGTCTTCCCTTCATTCTTAAATCTGATTTATGATTGAAGACAAGTTCTGAAGTACTACTTTTCCCCATGAAAGCAGTTATTTTAGTAAGACCAAATCAAAATTTAAATGAGGGCAGCCCCCACCCCAGCCCTCAGCTCGTAGCTACAGTTGTGCAAAGGTGTAAACTGTCAGTGCCTTCTCTCCTGCCTCGCACACTGCTGTGTGATCTAGGGCCAGTTATTTAACTTCTCTGGGCCTCAGCTCTGTCATCTGTGACATGAAGATAGTAATAGCACCTAGCACTAGGATGGTTATCATGATTAAAAGAGTTAATGCATACAAAGTGCTGTGAAACATACTTGGTACGTAGTAAAACTTCAAAAATATTTAGCTATTTTATTTACGAATATACATATATCTTTTCCTACTCTTGCACTTTTTTTCTCCTTTCCACATCCCTTTATGCGGGAACAGATCACTTCTCAGCGTGCTCGAAGAATAAGAACTGTTGTCTGACTCTAATCTTTTTTATACTCCCAGAGGGTTTAAATCCTGAAGGAAGAAAAGTACAAGACGGTCATATTGCACAGCTCCCGTAGACACCATGAACTTTGTAGTCGGAGTGAATGTTATTCCTAAATTTTTGCATTGGACGATCCAGGCATACATACATGGACAACCACTCCGTTTTCATTTGCACACACATTTACATAAATATGCTCACTAGATGACATACACACATCCAAGTTTTCCACACTACTTCCTCTATACAAGTGCTTTGTTTCCCTTTCCAAAGATGTCAGCATTCAACTATGAATTGTGTGTGTGCCTAAAATCTTATATTTGCCCAAATATGAGATATTAACAGTGACAGACAAATATAAGAAGTAAAGAATAAATTACATTTGCCAGGATTGAAGATACTCATGATTTATAAGCAAGGTTGCTTTTTCTTACTTTTATGAGATGGTTACAAGTGGATTAAAGCAGAGAATTGAACTAGAAACAAAACATATAAATACTGACCTCCTAAGTGGATGGCAGCTAAATGAGATTTCCTGCCACTGACCAAGGTACAGGCCGGCTGGGGTAGGGTGCTGGTCTACATCTCTCTGTGATGTCTACATCCGCTTTTTGTATGTGTATAGATACTGCCAGTTATCTAGATCAATATGACATGTTTTACTATCACAAAAAAAACTTCATCTAGTTCTTGACATAAGGAAAGGCTATTCTCTGCTGAAGTACTTCAAAAATATACACTTTGAACTTTGAATAGTGTGGTAGTTTTATTTCAATGCAATTTATAACCAGCAACATAATTGCAAATAGGTCGTGTTGGATTTCTGTGAAATCCTCACTGCCATTTAAGCAGCACAGATGTTTCCTGTACTCACAAAGAGTTAATCTTACCGCATTCACAGACAGGGAGGAGGGGCCCCAAGGCCTATGTAAGTAGAGGTGGTGGAAGAAGCAAAAAACCCTAACTACAAATGTGATAATCCACTCTGGAGTAATTGTGGGTTTGGTATTTGCATTAGAGATGTGTGAATCAGGACCATGAAAGCTCAGTACATTCTGTGCTGAAGGTGTCCAGGTCGCCTGAGTCATGTTTTATGACGTGCTCTTTTTAGCCTTTGTGTTAGAGTTTCCCGACTAAGGATTTCGACTGTAACTTTACCGGTGATGATGAGTGCTCTCTCCACAGTCATCTTCCTCGCAGACATCTATCACCATCATCTCTCTGTGATAGTTTTTGGGTTCCTTTTCTCAATTCAAGGAATCGATAGTCAAGGGACTGAGGCCCAGAGCAGGGAGGTGTGGAGGAGGTGTGAGAGTGGAGCGAGGACATTTGGATCTCGTTCCTTACAGTCCTCTCTCTAATGATCACTGGCAAATTGTTCTGCTGACCAGATTGCATGCCTATATTTTTGCCAACTCTTAGTATTGCCAAATTTTCTTGTTTCTGTCCACAATAAGATACAAATATGTGTAAAGAAAAACTCATCAATCGTTTAGAGTGCAGGTGAAAGAATTACATACATGTAAGGTTTGGGGTACTTTTAGTGACACAAAGGGATGATTGTCCACCAGCTCATTACAGCCTGGTTGAGAAGCTAGCTGCATGATCTGTCAAGTGAGGGTTAATGCAATGAAACGATTATAAATAGTATAAATGTGAAGTCAGAGTTCAGTGTGGAGAATCCAGTGCTTGACTAAGATTATACCACTGGCAAGCAACAGAGCTGGCTTTAAGGTCAGGCCTTTCTGTCTCCAATAACAGTGTTCTTTGCACTTTGAAGCTGTAATGCCAAACAACATCCTAAATAGTGGAGCTTACTGCAGAAATATGCAACATTGAAAGTGTTTTCACTGGGTATGGTACCGCATTCCTGTAATCCAAGCACGTGGGAGACAGAGGCAGAAGGACCTCTATGGAGTTCAAGACAGTTTGGGCTACAGAATGAGTCCAAGGCTAACCTGGAAAACATAGGAGACTCTGTCTCCAAAAAACGATGATGACAAAAAAGTTTTCATGTGGAACTTTTATTAATTATTATAATTTTTCTTTTGAATATTTTAGTACCTTTTCCCTCTTTGATTTGCCTAATGGTGGAAAAAACCTCACCAATCCTTTAGGATTCAGGGAAAGAATATGAACACTGAGGTGTACTGACGGTTATGGGGCCTCAAATCTCTCATCTATTAAAACCTTGTAGTGTTGTGGCAGGGGTTACGTGAAGTGACTAACTAGAAGGCCACCGCACAGTACTTGTCACCGAGTGGCCACTCCAGAAGGTTGGTCTTCTTCCTTGGAGTAGAGGTAGAATATGTTTTTAAGTTGACTCAAGACAGCATCTCAGAGCTGGTGTATTAAGGGAATATCTTTTTAGCTCCACTGTTGCCCAAGCACAGAAACCCAGTGTGTTGCTCTTCTTTCTTCAAGGTCGGTCAGATAGACAGATGGGATGTAAGCAGGATAAATGCATCATGTTTCAGTCACCTTCCTATGCTTGCTGAAGAGATGGCTACTCCCCAGCACATACTGGAGAACTGGTCCCAGTTTGGAGGACTTTTGTTAAACTTTAATAGTGTTAATAATGAGATTGTGGGAAAATAATTTCTGTCTCTTTAATCAATAATGTTGGACACATTTCTCTAGGTGTATCAGTTGCTTATATCTTTCCCTGTGATTTGCATGTTAATGTTGCCTCTTGTTTTCAGAACCTCTTCACAGATTATGGCCTGTCATCTTTTGATGAGATATCTTATAGCTGTAGCTTCTCTTCCAATGACCTGTTATGTATTGTGTCAGTCAGCTTTCCATAACTGTGACAAAACACCTGAGAAAATCAATTTAAGGAAGGAAAGGGTTATTTTAGCTCACAGTTGCAGAAACTTTAGTCCATGGCCCCTTGGCTCCGTTACCTTGCGGTCTGTGGTGAAACAGATGATCATGGCCAGGAGTGTGGGGGGGGTCAAAGCTGCTGACCTAATGGTGGCCAGGAGGTAGGGGGACCCCTCAACAGCACACCCATGAAGACTTCACCTTTCTCCACTGTTCCACTTATTTATGTAGCTCAATCTGGCAAACTTGACATTCCTTGTGAAGCTCTTTACAACTCCAGACTATATATTTTTCTCCCACGTTCTAGCACCATTAAGTGAAGTCTATCCTTTCTCCGTTGTCTGTACATGTGGGGATGATTCTATTTCCATTCCCATAATTTCCCTGTCAACCTTTACATGGCATACTATGTTGATTTTTGTAGCTCTGTGAGTGTTGAAATCAAGTAGCACTGGCTTTCCTAACTTGCTCTTTTCAAAACTGTGTTGGCGACTCTAGATCCTTCTACTTCCTTATGAGTGTTGTAATCACCATATAAACTTCTACAAAAAGCCTGCTGAATCTATAGCTCATAATGAGAAGAATTGAAGGTCAGGCCTGGTAGTGCATGCATGTAATTTTAACTCTGGGAGGCTGAGGCAGAAGGATTGCAAGTTCAAACCCATCCTTGGTAACTTAGAAACTTAACAAGATCCTGACTCAAAATTTGAAGGGAGGATGGCTAGGGATCGAGCTCAGTAAGAAGATTCTGGGTTCACTCTCTAGTATAGAAAAAATCTGACATCATAACAATATTGAGGCTTCTGAAGCATGGAAGTTATATCTCTTTATTCAGATTTTTAAAAATTAGTTTCAGAAGTGTGTTGTAGTTTCCAATATATAGGATTCTCTGATTTATCTTCAAATATTTCATATTTTAATACTATGTTAAATAGTATTTTATTATTTTGATTTTGAAGTGTTCATTGTTAGCAAATATAAATATAATTGATTATATATTTACATCTTTTGTCCTGCAAATTTGCTCAATTCATTATTTGTTCTAATAGCTTCTTTTCTTCCTTTCTTTCTTCTTTTTTGTTTTTTATTTTTGAGAAAGCTGCGCACCTCACAGCAGGCAGAAAGCAGACTGGCCAAGCATGTCAGAAGCCAGAGAGGAAGGGACCTGGGACAGTACAGCGTCCTCTGTGTCATGCTGCTTGGTCCATTCCCTGCAATTAGGTCACTTCCCAGGTCCTTGCCCCCTCTCGATAGTGCCTTCGAATTATGAGTCCAGCAGTGGAATATTCCACTAGTAAAGTCAGAACCTTCATGAAACAATCACTTACAAAAGCCCATACATTAGACATGAATTTTTGTGGGGACAACTGTTAACGTACTGTAACAGGTGGTGAGAGCAGACATCCTTGTCTTTTTTTCAATCTTACAGGAAAACATTCAGTTTTTATCATTAAATATGATCTTAACTGTAGGGTTTTTTTTTTTTGGTAATGCTGCCTATTAGGTTCAAAATAGTCTCTCTCTCCTCCCCTCCAACTCTCTCTCTCTCTTCCCGACTCTCTCTCTCCCTTTCTCTCTCTGCCTCTCTTCCCCCACCCGAGTTGGCCAATCAATCACTCTACCACTGAGCTGCACCCCCAGTCTGAGAACATTCCTTTTTACTGCTTTGTTAACTCAGAGTTTTTATCAGGATTTGATACTGTATTTCTCTTTGCAAGAGTTTTATTTGTCTTTTTTAAAAGAGTTTTTTTTTGTATCTACTGAGAAGATCATAGATTTTCTTTTTAAGTTTGTGTTAACACGTGTTATGGTTTGGGGAATATTGCAAGGGGAAACAATATAATATAGGACACATATTTTATAAGATTATTTATAATAGCCACCCAAAGAATGATATACAAAAGAGGGCAGGAAATCTGTCCACACACTAAGACCAAGGGATCTAGCCGAGGGCCTGGATCCCATGGAAACACCCTTCATGAGTCCAGCTTAAGACCTAGAGCCCATGGCAATGCCTCCCATGAGCCCATAACAATATCTCATGCAGGCCTATTTCACGGATCTGCTCTAGGAAGGCCCAGAGGTCAGTGATGGAAGCTAGAAAGTCTGTGCCAGCGGGAGGAAGAATCTGTGCCAGCGGGCTGAGGGAGCTACACTGGAGCCAGGAAGCCATGTGCAAAGTAAGAACCACAGCTCTCCTGAAAAGTACCACAGCCATCCTGAGCAACAGTGAGGTCCTGAGCTCTTCCGATAATGAAGACAGCTAAGTTCCCATCAGGAAAGCCAGCACAGTAAGCTTCTCTAGGGGACTGGAAGTGCACCATCTTCCCCTCCAGAACCAGGAAGTGATGCTCAAAGTGAGGACCAGAGCTCCCTCAAAGTGAACCAAAGCTAGTCTCAGTACCAACGAGGTCCCGAGCTCCTTGGAGGATGAAGACAGCCAAGTTCATCAGGAAGCCAGCATGATAAGTTCCTTCAGCAGAACCAACACCTCCTTACAGCTTCTATCAGCTCCCAACAACCTTTCAGTTCCCAGCAGCCTAACTTTCTCCTTCTCCGGTTCTGCCTCTTATGCTGCTGGCAACAGTCTGCAGGTGGGCCTCCCACACTCAGACTACACTTACTCAGTTCAGGTGGAGGTTATAAGTTGACCACCAGTTGTCAGTCCACCATAACAGAGTTGGTTAAATCAACTGATTTGCAAAAGTATAACAACTTTGAATTTTGGAGATACATACTACCGGGTCATGATTTTTAAAATTTTTTTAGATTCAATTTGCTAAATTTTGTCTAGCATTTTCCAACTCTTATGCTTTGGGTACAGTCTGAGTGTACCCCCCCCCAAATGTTCACGTGCTCAAACTTTGACCCCTGTGTGAAGTGTTGAAGTAGTGGCTCTTGGAATAGGTGGAGGCCTAGTGCAAGCAAGCAGGTCCTGGGAGCACTTCCCTTGGAAGAGGTCAATGTTGGTCTCATGAAACGAGTTAGCACTCAGGACAGTGAGTTACTCTTAACAGAGCCAGGCTAGCTCCTGGATCTTCTGGCTTCCTGTCGTGCCTCATGACTGTGTTCTCCCTCTTATAATGGCACCTGCCATGCTTCTAAGTAGCCAGAAGGTCCTCACCAGAGCTGTTGCACCATGCTCATTACTCTCCAGAACTGGAAGCTAAATGCAATTCTTTTCCTCAAGTTCTTTGCGATAGCAACAGAAAACAGGCTTGTACACCATCAATGCTCATAGGCATTTCTTTATTATCACAGTACTAGTTGTGTTAACAGAGTGTTCAGGACACATAGATCTGTTCCTCAGATTTTAAGAAGAGTTTATGTTGAAATATGCAGTAATTGCTCCCTATATGTTTGGTCGAATTTACCAGTAAAGACATCTGGATCTGGAGTTTTCTATGCAGGAAGATTTTTAAGAAGAAAGTTAGTTTCTTTGGTGAATATATGTGCTTAGATTATCGATTGCTTCTTGAATGGATGTTGGTAGTTTGTATCATTCATAGGTTTGTCTATTTCATTTAAATTGTTGAATTTGTTGGCAAAAAGTTATTCATAATAATCTCTTATTATCCTTTTGGTATCTATAGAATCTGTACTGATGCTCTCTCTCTTATCCTATTAAGTATGATAAACATCTTCTGTGTTTTCCCTCTAAGTTGAGCAATGTACAGTACCAATTTTCTCAAATTTTCCAAAGTACCAGCTTTGAGTTAATTGATTGTTTTTGGTCTTCTTGAGACAGGGTCTCACTGTACAGTTCAGGCTGGCCTTGAACTCATTTTGTAGCCCTGGCCTCAAACTTGAAGTGATCCTGCTACCTCCACCTCCTGAGTGCTGGGATTACAGGTGTGCACTACTGCACCTGGATTTTTCCTAGTTTCTTAAGCTACGAACTGAGGCCATTAAAGTGACATCTTTCTTTTTCTTTTATTTTAGTCCTTGGAATTGAACTCAGGGCCTTTGTACTGTGCTACATCCCCAGCCTTGGGTTTGTTTGTTTGTTTTGGTTCTTTAAGAGTGGATCTCACTTTAATGTAATAAATTTTACCTGAAGTGTTGTTTTAATACATCTCACAGAGTTTTATATGTTTGTCTTCATTTTCATTCAGTATACAATAATTATTAATTTCTCTTTAGATTACTGAATTGATCTATGGATTATTTATGTGTTTTATTTAGTACCCAACTATTTTGAGATTTGCTAGAGATTTTGCTATTATTGATTTCTGATTCAACTTCTCTGTAGTTCAATAAGATACTTTGTATGAATTAAATCCTATCGTATGTAGTGGTGACTCATTTTATGGCACAGAATAGAATACTGCCTAATCTGTATGCATTTGAGGAAAATGGATCCTCTGATGTTGATGAGTGGACTTGCCTACACATGTCAATGAAGTCCACTTGGCTGACAGTGCTTGTAAAACTGCTACCATATCATCACTGTTTTTATGCTAATTTGTTCTATTAATTATTGAAAGTACTGAAATCTTTTACTAGAATAATGAGTTTTCTATTTCTCTTAATAGTTTTTCTCCATGTGTTTTGAAACTTTCTTTTTTTTTTTTTTTTTTTTTTCGGGACCGGGTATCGAACTCAGGGCCCTAGTGCTCAGCGGCAAGCACTTAGCCCACTGAGCTGTACCTCCAGCCCGAAACTTTCTTATTTGGTGAATAATGTTTCTGGAATGTCATATCCTCTTGATTAATTGAAATAACCTTTTAAACTATCTGGTAATATTCTTTGCTCTAAAATCTACTTTGTTAGTGTCATAGGTAATTTTCTTGTTGCTGGGACAATACCTGACAACCAAATTTAAAGGAGGAATGGTTTATTTCAGCTCACATTTTGTAGAGGTTTCCATTCCAGTTGGCTTCAAGGCCAAGGCAAGATGGTGTGGCAGAGCGGCATCTCAGAGGAGAAACAGTCCATGGCAGGACAGACAGAAGGCAGTAAACAGCGAGCCTCCCTTTCCTTTTCATCTCACCCAGGCTATAAGCCTGTTGGTTGGTGCCAGCATACCCAGGATGGGCCTTCCCATTACCACCCAGAACTATGCTAATCAATGGACTACTGGAGTTGTCACACGCCCTAGCTAGTATCACACACCTTAGATCCAGCCACCTCTTCCAAGTCCCCTCTGTGAGTGCATGAGACTTTGCAGGGGGGACATCTAGATACAAGCCCTAGCAGTTGGTGATGAGTATGGATATTTCTCTTTAATTAGTCATAACATGGTATATCTTCCCATTTTTAAACTTTCAACCTGCTGGTATTTTTGTAAAGTATATTCCTTATAAACAGGATACAATTACTTTGCTTTTTATCCAGTGATAATTTCTCCCTTTTAACTGGTGCCTTTTAATTTTTACTTATTATTTTTACATTTTAATTAATAAAACCTATATATTTATGGCATACAATATGATGTTTAGAAGTAAGTAAACATGGTGAATAGCTTTACCAAAGTTATTAGCATATGCATTACCTCAAATATCTTTCAAACATTTGATGTCTACTTTCTTGGAATTTTTTACAGTATACAACACATTGTTATTAACTGTAGTCATCATGCTATACAACAGATCTCCCAAATCTATTCTCCCTAAGTGGATTTTGTGCCTCTTTTCAGATCTTAGGACTGAGCTCAGGGCCTTTGCAGTGAGCTACATCCTTGCTTTTTCATTTTCTTTTGTTTCCCCAGTGCTAATCTCCACCCATGCCCCAAGCCCCTAGTATCCACCATTCTACTTTCCACCTACTTCTTTGAGATTCCACCAACATACTGAGATTACACAGTATCTACTTTTCTGTGCCTGACTTATTTCACTTTATGTGACATTCTCTAGATTCATCCATTTGTTGCAAATGACTGAATCATCTTTTACAAGGCCGAATAGTGTTCCACTATGGATATATGCCACATATTTTTCCCACTCACCCATTAATGGAAATTTAGCTGATTCCATATATTGACTCTTGAGAATAATACTGCAATGAACATGGGAGTGTGGGAATTTTTTAGATATATTCAGTACAGCATTTTAGGTAAATACTTAGAAGTGTGATTGCTGACTCACCTGTTCTATTTTTAAGATTTTTAGGAGCTTCCATAATTTTTTCCATGACTACACCACATTATGTTCTCACCACCAGTGCACAAGAGCATCTTCTTTGGTTACCTTTCTCATTGCTGAGAGAAAATGCCTGAAACCTAAAGTTAAAGGCAGAAAGGTTTATTTAGCTCACAGTTTGTGAAGGTTTCAATCCATAATTGGGTGGCTCCAAGGCAGGGTGGCACGTGGCAGAGGGCAAAAGTTCATGGTGATGGAAGACAGCAAAAGCAACAATGGAGAGAGAGACAAGACTTTTTCTAACAATGACAAAAAAGACTTTCTGTCCCTTACATTGTATACAGGCCACCTGCCCTAGGGCAGGTGTAGCACTAACATGCATAATCCCAGCATTGGACCGTGAATCAATCATAAACTCTAGATTCAGCCACCCATGAAAAGCATGCCTTCATGACTGTATGAGGCTTTAGACACAAACTATAACCTTCCTACCCTGGACCCCCAGTAACTCATGTACATTCCTCTACGTAAAAGGCAACTAGTCCATCTCCAAGAGTTGCCTGAGTCCTAACATTTTCAGCATTGCTGAAAAGTCCAAGTCCCAAGTGTGCTCTGAGATTTAAGGCAAACTTAGCTGTGAGCCCTTGTATGAATGAAAGGAAAGTTAAACGCTTCCAACATTCAATGGCACAAGACAGACATTACAAACAGGAATACAAAGGAATGGGACCAAAGAAGTCCAAGATCCAGGAGGGCAGATATCAAGTCCTGTATTTTTTATTTTAAAGAGAAAAAAACAATATCAAAATAACAAGATCAAAACAAAACAATGCAAAAACAATAAAAACAATACAGGATTTCAAAATAAGATGATAGGAAGTAACAGTGGTTGTTATACTACATATTGTTATCTTCAACGAAGTTGCTCAGATTACCAGATGTAACAATGCAAGATTTATCAAATGATTAAAGACAATAAAAAGTAATAAAAACATTAGAAATGATACAAAGCTTCACTAAATGAGATTATAGGAATTCAGCAATGGCTGTTATATTGCATATTGTCGTCTTCAAATTAGTTGTTCAGATTACCAGCTATAAGCATGCAAAATTGGTCAAGAAAAAAAAGATGAAGGATTTACTGTTTCTTTCAATAAGCCAGTCAGTAGACATCAGTAATACAATTATCCCAGCTGCCCTTCTCTATATATTTTTTCTCTTTCTTTTTTTTTAACTTTAAAGAGAAAAGAACAAAAACAAAAATAACAGAATTTAGAAGCAAAGCCTTACAAGGATACTCCCGTGCATGTTGCTTACACTAGTGAAATACTGGGATAAGCCAGCTGGAGGTTTGATGCACTACAGCCACTCCTTGTTTAATGACTGGGTTCGGGTCTTGCCACTAAGTCTTTAAGTAAATTGGTCCCTAAGTGGGGAATTGTATATAGTATGTACATTACAACATTCAGCACGAAGAGATGGTCAAAAGGATCTTCAACTTGATGACTTCGCTTTCATTTGTGTAACTCTCCCATGCAGTGCTGTACAGCAGAACATGAAACTACAGCACTGTACAGTACAACCAGCAAAAAGTACAGTGCTGTAGAAGAAGCCACCATAAGCTCCACTGCTGTTCACGTTCTTGCATCATAAGTAGCAATGCAGGCTGTAAGTCCAAGCAGCAGGGAGTAAGTCCAAACAGCTGTTAAACAGGTAGATCTTTCAATGGGGAATGTCTATAGTGAATACAGACATTAAAGTACTATGCATTTAGTTTTTCAGTGAAGCAGATATCTATCTACATGAAACAGAAAGAGATGTGTGTCTTCCATTTTCTTCTATCTTGTCTCCTGGACTTTTTCTGGCTGAGCTAGAGGTCTGGGATTGCATCTTGCTTCTGCATCTTGTCATTTCTATTTCAAAAATTTTTATTTTATTTTCTGTGTTGATCCTTGTAAGTTTTTTTAGTAGGTAGCTATATCACTAGTATCAAGACCTCTCTAGGAAAAGTCTGTTCCTCAGGGATGTCTTCTGTGTGTAAGAG
This sequence comes from Dinomys branickii, assembly GCA_004027595.1. Classification (NCBI taxonomy): domain Eukaryota; kingdom Metazoa; phylum Chordata; class Mammalia; order Rodentia; family Dinomyidae; genus Dinomys; species Dinomys branickii. The sequence continues at coordinate 168,649 of PVLD010001992.1, forward strand.
GGTCTTGACTTGTGCCTTTCCCAAGATCCTACCTTAGTTAATTAAGAGGGAGATGTTGTTATCTGTTTGGTTCCGTTGCCAGTTCTTTGATGCTTGCCTGTGGTGAGGTTATTACCCCAGAGCTTCCCAGAATGTTACAGAAGGGAGAACAACGAATTACAACAGACGACTTTCTAGCTAAAGTAGTATAATTAGCAATAACAATAGCATCAGGCACAGTTCAGAATCTGACAAACTGGTAGCTATTAATTTTGTACCTTAAACCACAAGAGCAAAATCTACAATTATATAACAGAACCGATCATAAATTGGGAGCTTGTATTCAAAGTGTTTCCCCTTGGTAGAGTGGTTTTACCCTGTGTGGGGAGATTTTAAAAGGATATTAGATAAAATAAAGATAACTGAAAAGAAAGTAAAAACAAGGCTGGAGGACAAAGGAGGATCACTCAAACTTTGGGAAACTAGAGGAGGGGGCAGAAGAGAAACAGGGAGCGAGCAAGGGATTTTCTGAACTTGCCTCTGGGTTTGGGGGATGGGATTAGTTTTCTGTGGATGGAGTTCTCCCCAGCAGTTTAGAAAAGAGAAAAAAGATATCACTTAATGCTAAGCAATAATCGATGACGGGTTATTTGATCAATCTTGTATGTCTGTATGTGATGTCCTGAACACACACTTCGAAGATATCAATATGTAAAGCAGCAACTATTGGTGTTTTTTGTTGTTGTTGTTGTTGTTGTTGTTGCTGTTGTTGATGTTTGCCTGTTTTGTTTTTTGTCTTTGGATTTTTGGTTTTTGTGTTTTTTCTGTTGTTGAGAGGATTAATTGTCTGACTAAATTTGCATGTCTGTATATGGGTTTATATATTTACACTTCGAAGATACCAATGGATAAAGCAATAACCACTGTTGAGACCATATCACCTTGTCTATAGATTAGTTGTGATTGTACTATTTTTTATACTAATTGGTGTCTGTTTGTCAATATGTTTTTGTACTTTTATTTTTTTAAAATAAAAAAGAGAGAGAAAATAGAAAAGAAAAAGAAAGAAAAGAGGGAGAACAGGGGCATCTCCATCTGCCTGCGTCTATTCTGTGTGTGTCTTTGTCCCCAAGCACAATGCTGTTCACTTAACTCGCCACCTGTAGGCTCGTACTATATATGATTGTTGCTTTAGGCCTTTCCATGTCGCAGGTCCCACCAGTCCATCCTGCGTACCCTAGTTGGGCCCTACTGTGTCGCCGGTGTTCTCTCTGGTCTCTGGGTCTTCCAGTGGTTCACCTGGGTCATAGAAGTGATGGCGATAGGAGGGGCCCTGGAATAATATCTATTAAAGTGATTTTCTCATTTAAATAATTGCATTATTTGTCTTTTTGACACTGAGTTATTGTTATATATATTTTGGATACTAGACCCTTTTTACATACATGCTCTACAAGTGTTTTCCTGTGATGTAAGCTGCCTTTTCACTTAAGAATGACCTTTGACGTGCTTTTTCTTCATTTCAATGAAGTCAAAGTTATCTATTTTTTCTTTTATTGCTCCTGCTTTGGGTGACAGTATCTAAGAATCTATTGTCCAGATGCATGAAAATTTACACCTGTGCTATCTTCTGAGAGTTTTATAGCTTTAGCTCTTACAGCTAGGGCCTTGATCTGTACATGTATGACCAGCTGATCTTCAAAAAGGAGGCCAAAATCATTCAGTGGGGAAAGAACAGTTGTGATAGTTAACTGATTGTGTCAACTTGAGTGAGAAATGCCTGACTAATTGGATCAGCATAGCTATGGGTGCAGCAAAGGGATTTACTGAAGACAGAAGACCCATCCTGGGTGTCAGCAACAGCAATGAGTAGGCTTGTTGCATGAGGGGAATAAATGAAAAGCAAGAGGAAGGTGCACTTCCTTTTCTTCAGAGGAGCTCTGGTCTTCACCTTCATCTTGGACATCGTCTCTTGCTTTCCAGTGCAGACTCTTCAGTGTTCAGCACAGACCCTTCAGCCTTCTATTGCAGAACCCTTGGCTTCCTGGAATAGGTTCCCGTGGGACACCACAGTGTCCATTTGATTTGATACTTCTGATCTGATTTGGCATTTGTTTTGATACTTCTGATCTCCAGTGAACAGACAGCCCTTCCATATTTGAACCTGCCTGTGGCCACTGTAAGCTAATCTAAATTCTTACATATTTGTATATTTTGCATTAAATCTGTTTGCCTGGTAAGCACTGACTGATACAACAGTTTCCTCAACAAACTGTACTAGACAACAAATGGTAATATTTACCTGAAAAAAATAAAGCTGGATCCCTCCCTCACAACACAAAGAAAAGTCAATTCCAATTGGATCAAAGACCTCCAGTTTGGTTCTTGGTTTTCAAGATTATTTTTGGTTATTTAGAGTCTTTTGTAGCCCAATATAAATTTGGGCTTGGCTTTTTCATTTTGAAAAGAAGAATCCAGTGGGATTTTGGCAGGAGTTGTATTAAACCTGTAGATCATTTTAGGTAGTACTATCATCTTAACAATGTTAAGCCTTCAAGTCCATGAATACAAGATGTCTTTGCATTTATTTCACTCATTCTCAATCTCTTTCAGCAATGTTTTATAGTTTCAGTGTACATGTCTTTCATTTCCTTGGTTACATCTATTGTGAGGTACTTTTGTCTTTTGGATGCTTTTGTGAGTTGAATTGTTTTCTTAATTTTTTAGCTTGTTTCCCATTGTTTAGCAACATAACTTATTTTTGATTGTTGATCTTATACATGAAAGTTTGCTGAATTCATTACTTTTCCAAATTTTTATTTTTGTTAGTATGTATTTGCAGCACATAATGATTACACACTTTGTGGGGAGGCGGTTCATGTACATAACACAGCTTAATTCTTTTTACACTAGTATCTTTATAGGTTTGGGAGGATTTTCTATATAGAGGATTATATCATATGTAAAAACAAGTAGTTTTACTCTTTTCCAATTATTATTATTATTTTCTTAAAATATATCTGGCTTGAATTTTCAGTATAGTAATAGCACTGTTGAAAGTGAGCGTTATGATCTTTGGGCAAAAGATTTTGGTGTTTTACCACTGAGTGAAAAGTTAGCTGTGAGTAGGCTATAAATGCCATTTGCATTTATATTGAAAAAGACTTATTCCTGGTTTTCTAGGTGCTTTTATTTATTAAATAGTGTTGGGTTTTGTTAAACATTTTTTTCTGCAACATTGAGGTGTTTTTCACATGTGATTTTCTTTATTATTGTGGTACATTACATTATTATGTTGAATTATCCTTAATTCCTGGTAAAAACCACATCTGGTTGTTTTTGTTTTTTGTTTTTGTTTTTTGGTGTGGTACTGAAAATTGAACCCTGAGCCCTTGCACTGCGCAGCCTCCCCTTGCCCACTCTTCCCTCTTCCTTCCTTCCTCCTTTCCTGCTGCCTACCTTCCTCTTCCTCCTCCTTCCTCCCTTCTTTCCTTCCTTCCCTCTTCTTTCTTTATTTCCTTCTTTGTTTCTTTCTTCCTTTCTTTCTTAAATTTTGAGACAAGCTCTCTCTAAGTCCTTCTCCCTTGAAGACCCTGACCTTGAATTTGCAATCCTTCTCCAAAGCTTCTCAGAGTGCTGAAATTACAAGCATGCACCACCATGCTCAGCATAGTGCACAGTACTTTAATATTCTGTTGGATTTAGTTTGCTATATTTTATTGGGGGTCTTTGCATCTATATTCATGTGTTGAGAGCACGAATCTGTAATGTTCATATCATTTGGATAGTTTCCTGTGGTGTGCCTTACAGCACTCCTTCATGATGTTGTGCAAAGTGAGCTGCAGTTCGCACTGGCCCAGGTTTGTGAGACAAACACAATACTTTCCGTTGTGCTGCGCTACTAAACTATGAAATTTGGCAAGTTGAGTGTTACAGCTTGTGTCTCAGTGTCTCCGCAAAACTTGAGTGCAGTCATAGGTGGGGCTTTCTCAGAGGTGACTGGATCTAGAGTACGTGACGCTGGAATTGATTCACGGTGCAGCACTAGGATTGAGGGCACTGGGATTAAGGGTGTGAGTGCTGCCCTCCCTGAGTAGTCTGGAGAAGACATAAAGGATAGACAGCGCTGCGTTCATTCCTTGTGGCTTTGCTGCCTTCTGCCTGCCATTGGCTGCTTCTCCTCTGCAACGCCACCCTGCCTGGGAGCCAGCACTTTGTGGACTGAAACCTCTATAAACTTGAGCTGCATAAACTTCCCTCCTTTAACTTTGGATGCCAGCTGTCTTGCCTCAGCAGCGAGGAGAGTAATTTAGTGAGGGCACTAATGGATGTTTTCGTGCTGGGAACCAAACAGAGTGAGCTTGGTACTGAACTGTATGCACCCTCAGCCTCTCGTCTTTCTTTATTTTGAGAAAGGTTCCTGCTGAAGTGCCAAGACGGGCTTGAATTTATGATCCCCCTGTCTCGGCTTGCCAGAATACTGGCATTACAGGCATATGCCACCATGCCTGCCTTATTAGGTGGGTGTGGGACTTACAGTGTTTGTAATTTATGATGGGTTTATCCTAATTTAACCCCATCATAGGTTGAGGAGCATCTGTGGATCTTGACCACTGTGAATTTCCTTCTGACCCTGCTCTGCCTGCATCCCGTAAGCTCTGGTAGTTGTGTTTCTGCTTTCATTCATCTCTAAGTATTTTCTAACGTTCCTTGGAATTTCTCCTCTGTCCAATTCATTGAGAGTGTTTTAAGATTCCTATACTTGTGAATTTTCCAGTTTTCTTTTGTGGGAAGACTGTTCACTCTATTTCAGGTGTAGTGTTTATAGGTCTCGTTGATTTATGTAAGTCTATTTGGCCTGTGTTACTAAAAGCACTTTATTTTCCTTACTGATTTTTTCTCTAGGTCTTCTAAATATTTTTGGTAGTAGTTAAGTTTCCAACTAATATTGAAGAATTTTATATTTCTTTAATTATGTCAGTATTTTTCTCATATATGTTTGAGTTACTTTGGTGCAAATAGACATAACTTTTTATATTTTTGATGAGTAGACCCTTTTATCAATGTACAATAATCTTAGTTTTCATTTGTAGCACTTTTTGACTCAAATTGTCTAATACTAGTTTACTTTAGGTCTTTGCTGATTACTATTTTCATGCGATATGTTTTTTCCTCTTAGGGTATCACAGAGAATAAAATAGTACAAATCTGTCCCCCGCAATTCTGAAAGCCAGAAGTCCTAAACCAAGGTGTTGGCAGAATCACACTCCCCCGAGGTCTCGATGGCAGTGGCCTTCCTTCCTCCTGCAGTTCTGGCAGGCCCCAGCCTTTCATCCTTTCATGGCTAGGGCTGTGTAACTTCCATCTCTGCCTCATTTCCGCAGCACCTTCGTCCCTTTTCTCTTCTCTTCCTTTAATAAGCTTACTGCTTATCATGGGTTAGGGTCCACTCCAACAACCTCATCTTGACTTGATTAAGTCTGCAGAGACCCTATTTCTAAATAAGGTCACATTCACAGGTGTTGGGTATTAGGTCTTCACTCTTTTCCCACGGGACACAATTCAATGCCCCAAACCATCTTTGCAGTTTTAAGACATTTGTGCCTTTGGATCTAAAGTTTCTTTGTGCACAACATACCAGTGTAACATTTTTGAAAACACATTTTGCCAATCTCTCTGTCTTTAATGAGAGAGGTTAATCTATGTATAGAAGGTAATAGCTGATAACAGAGGCTGCTGCTGTTTTGTTTTCTGGATGTCTTATACTATTTCCTGTCATTTCCATTGTGACCTTCTTTTATATTCCATTGCTTTTGTACACGTACCATTTTGATACTATTCTCATTTCTTCTGTTTATGTCTTTAATATTTTCAAGGGGTCACAATAAGTTTATAACAATTTAGCTTGAACTGATTCCAAATTAGCTTCAATAGCATATAAAATCTCTGCACCTACACAGCTTTCTTATTTTATGTCACAAATTTTATCTTTATATTTTGTGTGTCCACTAACAAAATCGTATTTTATGGAGTCACCTTTGAAATCAGGCAGCAATCATGAAAGGAAAGCTGGAAAATGACAATATTGGGGGTTATACTGACTTACGTGTGCTGAATTTCTTTATACGGCTTTTCCACATGGCTTTCAGTCACTGTCTAGTGTCATTACTGCTATCTGAGGCCAAAGTTCTGTTTTTCACCTATATAGTTGTAGGGCCATTTACTAGCGACTAAATGTTACTAGCTTTTGTTTATCTGGGGATGTCTCAATACCACCTTAATTTTTAATAAACAATTTCACAGTTAAAGGATTCTTGGTTGACATACAGGAAAAAGAAAAAAAAAGAAGAAAAGATTTTAAAAGGTAGGAGTGAAAGGAGAAAAAAGAGCACCCTCTCCAGGTCTTTGGAAATGGCTCCTCAGTGTCCAGCCAGGTGACGCACAGCCCTACCTTAGCCTTGACGTCCCACTTGCGTTAAGCCTGGAGCTCAGCCAGGAGGCAAAGCTTAGCATCCTCCCAGCTTTTTTCTAGCATGCATCTGACTTCTAGGCTCTCAAGAATTTGTGGGCCCTTGTGAACGTTATGATTTCTTCAAAAAATTTTTTGGCTTTTCCTTCTAGCTGTTGCCACACCTGTTTTCTGTTTTGTTGTTGCTCCAGTTTTAATTTTTTGTCCCAAGTGACAGGGGGCTGTTAACAGACCTCACAGTGTTTCCGATGAAGGACTTTGGCACATGTGGTTTTCTGCCGGGAGTAAGTCCCAGTCCTTCAATCAGCCAAGGAGAAACAAACCAATTTGCTGTAAGATCTGTTCTTTTCCTCTGGACCCAGGGTCCCAGCCACTGAGAATGTGGCTGCTGTCTTTGAGAACACACATCTGAGATGCAAGGAGACAAATAAAAATCCTGTAAGGTTTTACTACATTTCGGATGTCTTCTTTTCTTGATTCTGGGTTCGCTTGGTTGCTGTAATCTTTTGACTATTTTCCAGTTTTGATTAGGTCAATTCCGGTAATTTTTCCCAATTTAGGGTTTTTACAGTGGGAGGATCCCTGAGTTACCTAATCGAACATCTCAGTTGATGTTACCAAATGCCATTTTCAACGAACCATTGGAAAGTAAATTGCATATATCATATGCTTCCTTCCTTCAAAGTTGAATAATGTCTCTTAAGAAAACATAACTGCACCACATTCTCATCAGAGCACTTGTATGGTACAACACATTGTGTAGTGCCAGCATCATCAGCCTTCTTCGGTGGTCTCAGTGTAGCTTTTCCTTCCACGTGTGTTGCAGTCAAGTATCACACAATGCATCGTTGTGATTAAATATGTGTGGGTTTTTGTTTGTGTTTCCTTCTAGTGCTGGGGATGAACCCAGTAGCTTGTGCAGGCTAGGTGTGCCCTCTGCCACAGAGCTACAACTCCAGGCTTCATGAATGTGTTTCCCATTACTTTCTCTTCCTGGTGAGTCGAACATTCTGTAAAGTAAGGGTTTGGAAGCCAACTTGTACTCATTAAAACTGTAACCTTTTTCTTCTTAAACTGGGAATCAAACTCACAACCTTGTGCTTTCCTGGCAGACGCTGTGCCACTGAGCTCTATTCTCGGCTAAAACTATAGTTCTTAAGGGCCGATCTAAAATTTTCAGGAAATGTTGTGCGTCAGTTGACCTCACATTAACAATTTGAAATTGACTCAGGTGAGGATATTTACGCCACAGGAAGTGGCAAACACTAGAAACACCCCCCACCTGTTAACTATTTTCCAGGCTACCACAGCTTTTATCAATATCTAGTAATTTTTGTCTCTAATAGTTTTTCTCTTAAATATTTATTGATTGACATTAGTATGACTCTCATTATTACAGTTATGTGGTACACTCACTTTATTTCCATGGCACATCCTCCCCTCTCCTTTTGCCATACTAAGGACTGAACTTGTGTCTTTGCACTGGGCTACATTGCCAGGCCTCTTTTTTAATGTTTTGAGACAAGGTCTTGCTTCGTTGCTCAGGCTAGGCTTGAACTTGCCACCTTCCTCTGCCACACCCACCTGGGCATTTTTAGCATCCAGTTGGACTAGCTATGATTTTTTTCCAGGACAGGAGAGAACCTGGGGCTGTGGGGGCTGGGGGAGAGCTGTGCCAGTGGCCAAGAGTGCAACCCCTGTCCGCAGCTCCTCACTTGGCCTCGAGTTCCTTCAGACAACGTCCTTACTGACATGGGGTGTTGGTTTTCTGTTTGCCTCCCTTTTGCCCACTGCTGCTTCCTGAGACTCCCTGCCATCTCTCCCGCTCACTTCCCGCCGTGTGAGGCTCTGGCTGGCTTCACGCAGAGAGGGGATGTCCCACGGGCTTGGGGTGGCACTGCACACCTGACTGCCCTCTCCCAGGGCGCAGTCTGCAGGGGCAGGGGCCTCTTTCCTGGGCCCATTGATATCTTGCTTCGTAGGGTTAGGCACTCTACCTTCAGTGCTCTTTATTCAATGCTCTTTATTGGACTGAGTCTCTCTATATAGTTCGGACTGGCACTGAACTCATTATGTAGCACAGGCTAGCCTTGGCCTTATAGTGATCCTCCTGCCTCAGCCTCCCGAGTTCTGGAATGGCAGGTACGTGTCACCATGCCAGGCTTCAGTGCCCCGTCAAACAGAAGCTCGAGGCTAGGTTATCAAAGGTCGACAGGTGTACAAGGCAGGGCTGGCTTTGGGACTTATATCATTCTGTTTATTCTCCCCACTTTCTTGCTGATCATATTGGCTCCAGGGGATTCCTCTTACATTCTTGATGTAGCTAAATTTCCCCCTAAAATCTTAACTAGAATTTTTAAGGTGTTTTGCACTGAACATTTAAAATTTTTCCCATCTAGTTTACTGAGAACTGTAGTTTCATATTGCTTTGGATCAAGGATCACCTGCACCACATTTAATTTTTCTCCTGCTCTGACGTGGCCGGTTTCTGTTTTCATTTGTGAAGTGTAACAGAGGCATGAGTGTCGTGGCTTTTGTTTGTTGTTCCTTTAATATCTAGATTATTTCCTCAAGACAGTTTCTGAACAGGATTTCTGGGTCAAAGGAAAAGTGAGGGTTGATGTGAAAAAGTTTAGCAAGTAGAATTGAGGTGACCTGGATGTAGGAGGCGAAGCTGAGGGAGGGCTGTAGAATGAGCCTGGAGCTCTTGGCTCAGGAATTTGTGTACACAGTGATGTCACTGGGAGTAGAGGTTAGGCTGGGTGTGTGCGTGGAGAATAGCAACTTCAGTTTGGACACACTGTATCTGAGCTATCACATGTGTAGGGAAGTTCACAGGCAGCTGGGACTATAGCATACAGCGTTAGAAGAGTTTTGTGCTGCGAGCGATCTGGGATTCACAAAGTTGGGGGCCCCAGATCCCTGATATTCTTTAGTTGTATTTTCTGAGGTCTGTGTGTTCCCTAAATTCATTTTCATATTCAAGCTTATATCCCTTTCAACCACTATCTGGGTTATCTGGATGACTGCCCTCAGGGGAGAGTACTGCTGGACACTCTAGCACCCCATCTGTGCTTCTGTGCATCACCTCACCAGGGCCAAGGGTCACAGAGCCAGGCTTAATGTGCAAACGACACCACACAGCCAGCTCACGTGTCACTGTGTGCTGGGCCATGAGAAGGAGGGTTTTAGTCATTAGAGTAGAGTGTAATGGCAGAAGGACTACCCTCCACAGGGGAAACCAGTCCCTTTCATGGAAAAGGAGCCTGTGTCCTTAGCACCCACTCCCACACTCGCACTGTAAGTTGGAGATTCCATTAAAAAATCATGTGACTATCTACATAGATTACAAACTTTTTATATTTTTAGTTTTACTTGCATTCATTTTAGTCTTCAGTTGTAAAGTTGTATAAGAACAATAAAGAATTTACATTTAGTTTTATATTTAAGTAACTGGTATTATTATGAAATAATTTCAGTAAATATTGGAAACCTAGGACAACTCGTCCAGATGGCATCTGTACATTACACAGATTTGTGTGTCAGGACTGAAGCACAGATGGGGCTTGTCATTCGTGTTAAAGAGTGAGAAGGAAACAATGCCAAGGACAGAATTCTATGCAGAATCAGTAACTGAGGAATGAATAGAGAGAAAGAGTCGGAGGGTGTAAACCCACCTGTGAGCGGAGGACGGAGAAGCTAAGGTGATGTCTGAAAGGGAGAGAATGGAAATACCCTTCAAAGCACAGACTTAGCCCAGATGTTTTCGGCTGAATAATGACATTTTTGAAGTTGAAGAAATAGATTGGGTTAAAAATGTGTAAACTTAAGTTGGCTATAGTGAAAAGAAAAGTAGTCATGTTTTTGGGTGTGGGATGAAGTCACTGTAAATGTGAGTATACCGTGCAAACGCCTTATGTGTTAGACAGAAGAGGCGGGTGGATTTTAAAACTCCGTAGCTTTTCTATGCACCAAGAATGAGCTGGCTGAGAAAGAAATCAAGAGAACAACTTCGTTCACAGCAGCAAAACAGCAACAAAAATAAATACATAAATAAAAAGTCCAAGGAAGTAAGAGACTCTGTAACGAAAGTTACAGAGCATCAAAGAAAGAAACTGAAGACACAGGAAGATGAGAAGTCTATCCTATATTTATGGATTGGCAGAATTAACATTCCCAAACATGATCTATAAATTTAATGCAATGCCGATAAACACCACCAGCTCGAGACAGGCTTGGCGAGCGTGAATGCCGGGACCTCGGCTGGGAAGATCAAACTGAACGTGTTTCTCTGAGCTGCCGGGGGAGATGCGGTAGGGCGGCCCAAACTGCCGTGGCGAGACGCGGGAAAGCCCCAAACGCTGGGAGCCGGAGACACTCCGCGCGGGTAGGGGGCTTGGCTGGGTCCAAGCGCCCTGGGGGCCACAGCTAGCTCGGTCCTTCCCGCCTCCCGAGCCGGCGCAGCTTTCCAGCGACTCCCGACAGAGATCGGCTTTTTAGCAGCGGCAACGCCCGGCAGTCTCACATTTCGCGCGCATCGGGCAGGCTGCGCAGCCTAGACCCTCGGCCAGGGTGGCGCGAGCAGCATAGGAGCGGAGCATCCCGCTCCCTCCCCCAGAACTGGAGAGCGCGAGGAAACAAGTGGCTGCGAGCGTGGGATCGCGAGCATAGCACAAAAAACTGGCACCTTGGAACCTTCCTGCCTGCAGGGACTCCAAAAACTGGTGAGCTATCTGCGCTCCCGACCAGATCACCGAGTGGGGGAGGAGATCCATCCCTATACCTGCAGGGAACCCTGGGAGGGCGGGGGAGCAGTCTTACACACCTCACCCAGGTCACTCGCTAGGGAGTAGCTAACCAATATCTGTACAGCCTTTTAAGCGGAACTCTCAGCAGAAAGCTTAAGGGACATTCCCCCAAAGAAAAGTCATTCGAGCAGCCTCTGCAGCAGACCTTTGCCTGCTGACCTGCCTGGGGAATCTACTGCTCAATATTTTGAATCTGATACCCAAAAAAGGGAAGACAGAAGAACAAATCTCAGCAGAAAGCTTAAGGGACATTCTCCCAAAGAGAAGGAATCACTGGAGCAGCCTTTGCAGCAGACCTCCGCCTGCTGAACTGCCTGTGGAATTTATAGCTCCACATTTTGAATCTGATACCCAAAAATGGGAAAACAGGAACAAAACACAGTCTCAAAACTCAACCCCACCCAGAACAAGTTTTGAAGATGAAGATACAGGGGAACCAGGAAGCCTCATAACTTCAAGATATGAAACGATTGCATCCGAAATTAAACAACTCCAACAGGCCATGAAAGAGCTTAAAGCAGAAATAACCCACATACCCACAATGATTTCTCAGATAAAAAACGAGC
>PVLD010001993.1:0-25000 GCA_004027595.1 Dinomys branickii
AAAAAGAAAGACATTTTCTGATGCACCTGTTAACCCAGCATTTTGATAGGGTGAGGCAGGAACATCACAAATTCAAGCCCAGCCTGAGCCAGTTAGCAACTTAGCAAGATCCTCTCTTAAAGTTAAATTAAATTTAAAAAGGGCTAGGGATGTCGCTGAGTACCAAGGTCTTAAATTCAATACCTATACTGGTAAAATAATTTTTAAATAGTATCTTCTGAAAATCCTTCAAGATATCCACTTTCCCTTAAAGAATGAAAATAACAAATAAGTTCTTAGCATTTAAAATGGTTTCAAGGGCTGGGCATGGTGGCACATGCCTATAATCGCAGCACGTGGGGAGGCTGAGGCAGGAGAACAACCAGGAGTTCCAGGCCAGTCTAGGCTACACAGTGAGCTCAAGGCCAGCCTGAACTTTATAGCAAAGAATCAAGTGTATAAAACTCCAAGCTTTTATACACAGATGTATTTCAAATAACTTGTTTATGGTCTCTATACTCTGGTGTTTATACGCTGACTGATGTTTCCTTGGTAGGAAGGAGGAAGGAGTGCAGGAGTGAAGGAAGAAGAAAGGAAGGAAGGGAGGGAGGGAGGGAGGGAGGGGAAGTTGTTTTCCAAAGATATTCACAATAGAGTATTTAGTACAAGAGAAAAATGCTTAGAAATTGATTAGCAATACATCAATCATGCTATTTTTCCAGTCCCTTGTGCTAACTTAATACTACAGATAAATGTTAGAGCATGGGACTAAGTCCAGCACCCAGATGCGTCAGTCACAGGAGATTCGCTCCTTGCTCCCCATCCCCAGAAGCAATTCCACACGGTCAGAACGTGTAGGTGCCTACACATCTCCAGGGTTTCCCAGTCAGGGATGTGAGCAGGTCTCTCCTGTAATACATGCTGAATGTCTCACTTGAAACCAGAGGGTTTAAGAATTGAGAAAATTAGACTAAAAGAAAACATACAACCACAGGGTAAGGAGATCTATACATACATAAGATGTGGACATCTCCATAGCTTTATCTATATATATGCACCCCATGAAACACTCCCCCAAAGCAGAAAATAGATTTTTTAGCCAATATTCCCTAATCTTTTCGTTACACACATCAATACATTCAACTCCAAAGCTTAAAAGTGAAATGCAGAAAGGACTAACCATAAATGATTGTGGTTCATGATTACAAACTACTTAATCTCCTCCCTACAGCCACAGTTTAGCTGCAGAGAATGGATCACAAAGACTTCAGTAGTAAACTAGCAGCCAGGTATGGCTGGGGAGGCTGAGGCAGGACAGTAGCAAGTTTGAAGCCACCCTGGGCAAATAAATGGGATGTTTCATAATGAAAAAAATTTAAAACAAAGAGCAGGTGCAGTAGTTATGTACAAAGGCCCCTGAGTTCAATCTCAAGTGCCACGAAAACCCAATCAACCAACCAGCAAGGACAAACAGGAAAAAAAATGCAGGACGCTAACATCTGTACACTGTGTAGCCCTTGACAGTTGGGATAGTTTTTTAATAGTCAATCTAGGGTTCTGTGTCTGTAGAGAACATGACTTTTAGTGGAGCCTAGACAAAGTACTGAAATCCTTACAGCCATGGAACAGTATGACCAACAAAAGCTCAAAGGGAAAGGAACATCTTGGCTTTACCTACCCACTGAACATTACTAAAATTGATATAACTCTTTACTTCAAGCACTTTTCCTATACTGGCGATGGAACCGAGTGCCTTCTGCATGCTAGGCAAGTACTCAGAAGACACATCAAGTACTGCACTGAGCTACATCCCCAGGCCTTTCAGTTTTCATTTTGAGAGTCTTTCACTAAGTTGCCCAGGCTGGCCCAGAACTTGAGGTCCTCCTGCCTCAGGCGCTGAGTAGCTGGGTTTATAGGTCTGCATCTCTACACCTGGCCTAGTACGTATACCCACAAGGATGAGGTCATAAAGATCAAGTTTCTTCTTCTGTCAGAAAACACAGAAACTGACCCTGTCTTCCTGGAGAACATGGTATGCACCAGCATCACATCTCTGTGTGCAACCCTGGGGACTCTGAACAGAGTGGTCTGTGTTCTGCGTTTGGAGGGAAACTCACCTAGCTGTGAAGTTCAACCAGTTGTTTATGCTTTTCTTTTGCAAAGGACAGCAGATAAAAGCCACCCCGTCTGTGTGGGGGGACTGCGGTGGCGGTCCTGTGTTTGTAGCTAGCTATTCTCCTGCCAACTCTTCCCCTTGATCCAAAGATTATGGGAAGAAGAAGGAAGCAAACACGTTTCTCCTTCATTATATTCTCTGGCCAAAACCCTAGCACACAGTTAAGTGTTCAGTGAATAAATAAGGACTTAACCCATGTGTAACGTGGACCAGGCCAAAGTGTTCAGTCCTGTGCTGTCACTCCTGAAGTTTTAGTTAAGACTCAAAATTTCGGCTACACTGAATGACCTGGATTTTTCTGGAGCAAATCTGCCATAATTAACCAATTTTGTTCACAATAAGGAAATATGAACAAGATGTTGAATGTACTCTGTTCTAAATAGTTTTGTTTGGACCAATATTTGTTCAAATCAAACTGAATCCTGTCTCCATTGCTTGCCATACTACAACCTGACAAATGGCCCAGTGCTGGGTATGGTAGCAGCCATTCGGCACTCAGGGACTAGCAAAAATCCAAACACCTAAGGCAAATGTATTGGCTGAAAATATTTTTAATACAAAGATAAAGTGATGACTAGCCAGCAAACATATTGAAGTTTCTGATGTTAGCCACGGGGTGATGGCAATGAGGGTGATGTCACACACCGGACGTTTGAGGCTAGTTCTGATCTGCCTCAAGAGCACTACTCTCACCCAAGTCACTTGCCTTAACCTGGCACTAGAGATGTGAAGATGAGAGAATGAGGATCCACACAAGTCCATCTGCACCGAGTTTACTCCAATGGTATACACACGTAACGACCAGCAACACAGACAATGACACCTCATTATTCACTGTAGAAGTTCAAAAGCTGCTCAAAAGTTCTCTCAGACTGAAGTTCATTTGATATCTTTGGGATGACATTCTATTTATAACCTGAACAATCCCTACAGGAAAACACTAAACACACTTGCACACTAGCACTCAATCTTGGAAGTACAGCTGTAACAGTCCTTAGGGAGAATTAATGCAGTCTTGATTAAGCACAAATTAAGATCAAAAGCACAGAATGAGAGTTACGTCATTATTACTAATTTTCAAGTTGCATAGGCAAACCAGCCAACTTCTAGATTTCTCATCCAGCATGGGTTTTGAAGAGAGAGAGAGAACAAAGAGACAGAGAGAGAGACAGAGAGACAGAGAGACAGAGAGAGAGAGAGAGAGAGTGTGTGTGTGTGTGTGTGTGTGTGTGTGTGTATACACAAGTGTTTGTATTTGGTATAAGATATAGGTACAGCCAGGCATAGTGGTGCATGCCTGTAATCCCAGAATGCAGGAGGCTGAGGCAGGATTGCTTTGTCCAAGGCAAGAGGATTGCTTTAAGTTCGAGGTCAACTTGGGCTACAGAATGAGTTTAAGGCCAGTCTGGAGTACATAGCAAGACCTTGGCTCAAAAATAAATAAAATAAAACTATAATCCAAAACAAAAACAAGAAATAGTGATGTAAGATATAGCTAACAGAACAAGACTGTCTCACATGAACAATTAGAGAGCACATAGCCCTATGTGTAGTGCTGTCAAACACTGGAGAACAATCTTAAGGGACCTATTTTATGCACAGAAGCCACAGGCCACCCCTGAGACTGTGGCTTCTCACGTCTGAGGCGGAGTCCTCACAGCTATATGCAGGAGCACAAACGTGAGTGGTGGACCTGGAATTCTGGTTCTCTCTGAAACTCAGAACATTCACCTGGAAGGTGTTTGAATTTTGGGTCAATCTGCCTACTTCATAACTCAAGCTATGTGAAATTCTTATTTTACTTAAATTCCCAGGGTATTCTTCATTTTTTAAAGACACAACTGAAAAGAAACCCAGTATTAATAGCACAGGAAGTAACTGTGTAATATGCCCACCTAGCCAGGTGCTGCAGCACATGCCTATAATCGTAGCACTGTGCAAGCTTGTAACCAGGCTGAGCAACTCAGTGACTTACGGAGACCCTGTCTTTTTTTAAAAAAGGACCAGAGATGCTCGCTCAGTGTGAGGGTCCTGGAGTCAATCCCCACTGCGCAAAACAAACAAACAAACAAACAAACAATAAAAACATGCTCTTCTGAAGCAAAGATACCTAATGCAACCGGGTCTGGGTTGACGGGACTCTGCTGCCTGGAGTGGCTGCTGCTGCCGCCGCCTCCCTTTTTCAGGTCCTCAGCGTCACTGTACCGCCGAATCCAGTAATTCAGCTCTTCCCGGTCTGCCTCCTGACACCGCCTCAGGACGGTGAGTGAGCGCCTTGTTTTTTCTACCATGTCCATTATGCAGTTTAACAGCTATGTGGGAAACAGGAGAGGGGGACACATAATTCACAGAGATTAAACAATGTGACGGACACTAAAACTTGCAGGATAGCGAAAGATGCAGTTTTGTTCCGATATTTTCAACAGCTAGATTTGAAGTTCAAACCCAATAGGTAAGCAAACTCCGTAGGAATGAGAAGACAGAGGAGGAGGCATGAAAGTGAGAGTGACTGATAGATTTCATCTAAAGGTGAAGTCTCCCTTTGCAAATAGCGAACACGTTAGCAGGGCAGGGTAGTGCATTCCTGTAGCCCCAGAACTCAGGAGGCTGACAGAGGAGGACTGTTATGAGTTCAAGGCCAGCCCGAACTATAGAGTGAGACCATTTCAAAACAGAACAAAACAAAACAAAACCAAATACCAAATGAGTTAGTCTATAAAATAAAAAATCCTTTCACAATAAATCAGTAGCCCTGCTGGGCTACCTTTCCCCAGTTTCTAAAATTTTATTCTCCTAAGCAGCTTACATCAATTTAGAAGTCTAATCCTATATTCTACTTCAAATGCTCACACTCAGTTTCTGCCCCACCCCCAGGGACAGCAGCAAACAATACCTTCAAAGCATCTTCAAGCTTTTAATTTTTTCACATAACCTCACCTCAGTGGGAAACCTAAAAGACAGGTGACATCTTACATGATCAAGATGTTTCCACTCTTCGGCCCATTCGCGGTCCGTCAGCCTGTGATCAATCATTTCTTCTTGCCGTGTGCCATGCAACCCTACAATGGAGAGAAGAAGGTCTCATCACCCCTGTCTAGTGTGCAAGCTCACCCAAAGGTGTGAAAATATATTTGATTCTGATTACAGACACGAGTCAGAATATTTAAATTCAGAATGACCTAATAGCTTCTTCTTAGAATGATAAAATATAATTAAGAGAACTTGTAAGCCATCTGGTCAGAACCCTTTCTTGTACACATGAGGAAGCAGTGTTAAGTGATCACAAGTCCAGAGCTAATTATCCACGCAATACTTCCAAAGTAAAAATATCAGTACATTCTAATAAATACACAAAACTGGGTCTGGGAGTATGAGTTGATGGTACATGTTTAGAATGCAAAAGGCCATGGGTTCAGCACTACATAAACAGAAGGACCTACTTGTCAGCAGTAGGTGGCTGTGAAATATGGCTGTCCCATATTTAAAGTGAAAACAGCTATTGTCATTATACATGGGCAGGGATACACTCTTCCAAAATAAGCATGGTAAAACACACACACACACACACACACACACACACACACACACACAGTTCAGCACAGCTGTAAATGAATACATCCCTAACACATGTACCTCTCTGATAAAATTTGGCCATGAAGAATGGTTTGCAGAATATGAAAGATGCATACACTGATTTAACATGAAAACAGGAAAAATGAACATATACTCTTAAAGAAAAGGTCAGCATGCCAGTGATAATTTGACAAACGTATATGCAAACCAAGAAACTGAAAACCCTAATCTGAAGTCGAGGAGTATTCGTGTTCTCAGGCATCACAGTTACTGTGGAAATGTGACACGCACACACGGGCGGTTAGCTAAGAGGCTCCTCAGAATTGAAAGTGTGTGCGGTCCCACTAAACGGAGAGGATAGGAGACTCCCATCCAAGACACCTAGAAACGTGTTCTTCCTCTTCCAGAGTAACTGTGGCTAAAGACCTTTACGTTCTGCTGTCAAGGATGAGCCTTAGACCAAGGATGGTGAACCTTCTAGAGACCGAGGGCCCAAACTGCAGCCCAAACCTCAGCTATTTATCACAGAGTGACAACACTACTATTAAACCTCAATACTGAGGATTTAAGTTTAGAAAACAACAACTTAACTGATGTTCGGCTGCTGGAGTGACACAGCTCACATGCTGACAGAGAGGGTACCGTGTGCCCGATGTACCCCATGTGCCACAGGTTTGCCACCACTGCCTTAGACTCCAGCAATATTTCCATTTTAAGCGACTCAAGCTATTTTTTTGTGCGCCGCTCCTTGCACTGTGAGCAGCAAATTAAGCCTGATATGGTTAGGTTTCCAAACGCTGAAGCTCCTTCTCAGAGCCACAGTTAAGAATTAAATGACAGTATAAGTTAAGATACTGCATTTCACTTTCTGTGATAACTAAGTGGTCAGAAATCCTTTTAGTTTGCAAAGAAACAAGAGTCATGTGACTCTTCAGCCAACCACAAAATACAGTGCCATGAGTAACTGCTGCAAGTGAACGCATGTGTGACAGCTCTTGCTCAGGCTAAACGGAAAAAAAAAAAAAAAAAAAAAACTAAACACAAAATACCTTGCATAACTCTTGCCCAATTAGAACATATGGAGATACACTTCAAAAGTTAAAATTGTCAATGCCACCTATTGGTAAAAAAGTAAAATTGCAAATGTCTTAGTAATTTGCATGACAGAAAAGACACTGGGGGAAAGTAATAGTTATTGCTGTTTGTTGTGATTATTTCAAGTTGAAATGTTTGCAAATATGTAATTTTTGTTGACTTATTCGTTGCCTGTGTTTTAGGGAAAAAGCACTACTGTAAAATTAGACACTGCAGAAAACAACCAGAGAGTGGTAAGAATATAAATATCATAGGAACTTCTCTAGTGGTGGCATCTAAGCATTTGCCTTTGAAGGCCAAGAACTCCAGAGGTTTTCAAAGTTTCAAAAACGTCAAGGTTGGTGGTACATTATCTGTAATTACAGCACTCAGGAAGCTGAGGCAGGAGGATCACAAGTTCAAGGCCAGCATGGGCTACATAGTGAGTTAAAGGTCAACCTGAGAACTATATAGCAAGACCTTGGCTCAAAAAAAATGTTTCAGAAGTTCAGCAAACTAAGTCAATAAGGATACATGCTCTAACACCTGCAGTAATTCAACAGTACAGGGTACCTGTGGCTAATGGGATTCTAGCCTTTGTAGAAGAGAGCTAGTCTTCATCTCATTTTCTAATAATTAGTAACATTAGAAATGTTTGAGCCCAAGTGCTTAGTGACAAAATGTAGGATTCATTTGCTGCTTTTGAATTCTGGAGGTCATTTGTTAGAATCAAATCTTTAAAAGAAAAGAGTAAGACACGTGGGAATTCTACATTTCTTAGTATCTCCACTGTACATTCTTAAATACTTAACAGTGCACAATGTTTACTTATACACACAAAACCAGAGGGATGTACTAGGGAGAAAAGCTCATGATCATTAAAGCCCATATTTTCCATGTGTGGGAAACTTGGCACTAGGTTTGATTCTTAACTGATGCTTATGTTTTAGAAGACTTTATACAACTAAGCTAAAGCCCTAATCTTACAAACTAGTGTTGCTTACAAAGTTATTTTATTAAAGAATTCTAGTGAATATATGTCCTTACACACAATGGACACTCGTGAGTCATACCAGATTAAGTAAATCTTCATGGTAATTTTTATGTTCTCAAAATGGCAGCTGGATGTAACACCATAATTTGCTCCTCATACATCAAGATTTTATTTTACATTAGCACACACTAAACTCTGCCAGACTTTAGGGATGGTTAAGTAGCTGCACATATTTAGAGATTAGCACTATTAGTTTTATAAGCTAATATAATTAAAAGGTAAGGAGCATGGTCTAAAGAAAATCACATAAAACCAATGGATACAGATATAACTCATAAAGGGACATTTTACATTACGAGATGAAAACATAATCATCACACATAAGCATAATTACTTCCTTGCTGATTATTTTATAGTACACTGTAGCTAATATCTCACCAAATAGCATTGTCTGCCTAAGAAATAGGCCATTTCCTAGCACCTGCAACAAAGGGTCCCTTCCACGCAGTGATCTGATGGCTCCTCTGCTATTGACAAATGAGCAATCACACTTTGGGGGCCAGATGTCACAAATCATGGGCAGAGTTTTTCATAGAAAGGGGCGGTGACCATATTTGATCTGGAGGTCAAAATATCACTCCAGAGTGAGACATAACCAATTCTGAAACTCTTTAGAAACAGTACCTGGGAGAACATTAGACAGATTGGCTATTAAGAAAACACAAATTATATGCTTAGGCATTTGTCTCACACACTATGTAAATGCAGAAATTACTGTTGTGGAGAACCAGACTACTAATTCACTCTCTCACAAGCGAAGGCTCAGAGTCATCTCTCCCCCCCACCCCCTTGCTGCTTTCCAAACGTTGAGGGTTCCATTTTGAAAGAGAAAGACTCTGCCCTTGGCAGCCCCTGTTTGCCAGTACCCTAGTCGGAAGTCTAATGTAAACTTCTGCACTTCAGGCTGTCTCTCCCTTTGAAAACAAAACACTGTTGCTATTATTTGAGCAGTGGACAGCTGGCCGCCTATGGCTCCCATACTTCTGCATTCTCAGCTCTGCATTCTGGTTTCTGCCTTGGACTTTGTCCCTTCTTCTTTCCATACCCTACCCACCAAATCACCCATGTTGGGAACCTCTGCCAGCAACTAGTTAGGAGGTGAGAGAACGTAAACCCTTCAGTCGGTGAGATGGACACGAGAAATAAAATGGGGCTGGCTATTGCCCTGGGCCTCATCCAGAATTAAGAACTGGAGGTATCCTAACAACAGTGTCCTTCCTTATCACCTACCACCACCACTTTGACTACTGGTCATGCACCAAAACTTACCTTGTTCATCTTCTTTCTGCAGTTCATGGTGGACACTGGCTCTTTAGAAAGCAATGTTGCCTGAAGGTTTTGCCTCCAACAGTTTTGTGTAAAAAGTGAATGGACACAGGCAAATAGAACACATATTTGCCCAAACTCACACTTACATTCTGATCTGATACAAAACTGACAATACTAATTTGAATCACTTGAACCATCAAGTAAAATACCAAGCATTCCTCAAGAACATCTGTCCAGGTAAACCACAGATAGCATGCCATGTAGTATTTTCAAAAGATGGAATATCAAGGAGATAGGAAATGTCAAAATGAACTTTGAGGCCATTTGAATGAAATATATAATAAAAGAAACTACTTTTTAAAAATATCTATGGCAGGCCAGTCATGGTGGCATGTGACTAATTCCACCACCAAAGAGGCTAAGACAGATGAATCATGAATTCAAGGCCAGCCTGGAGTTCACAGCCAAACTGTCTCCGAAGAGAAAAATCATAGCGGGGAGACTACATACCAAATCACTCATGTTACAAAAGATTTTTAACTAAAAAAAGGCAGGGTGATTTCATTATCACAAATTAAATATGATACCCTGCTCCCAAAAAAAAGTGCTATCGTAAAGAATATGAGACAGAGAGAGAGAGAAAAAGAAAAAATATTAATATTAGCCCAATTTTCTCATAAAGGAAACAACATAGAGTTTTTACCCCTATCAGATGTCAAGCCTCAAATTCAGTTAAGAAGCAGTGACACATCTTTAAGCATCCAATCCAAAAGGAAGTGAGCAGATCCTTCATCTTACCCATAGGTCTGTTTCTGTCCCTGAGGTCCCTGTGGCTGGGGTGTCGATAGGAGTCCCTGTAGTGGTGGGCAATGGCCATATCATCCAAACGGTAATGCTGAGGTGGAGGTGGGGTAGGGTGAGGCAGGCCATTTGGCTGGTAGGACAAGCCGTTATTTGGACTGTACCGCTGGCCGGGGCTAATAGTGCATGGTCGCTTGCTTGGATGCTCTGAGTGCAAAGGCTCTCTGTCAAAGCCATTTTCTTTGGTTCTGAGGGGGGAAGAAAGAGAGTTTTGTTTTATGAAGTACTCAGAAACCAGCATAGTTCAGACACTCATATTTGAGCTTGTTATATCAACAGAATATTCCTTTCTTTGGCCAGACACTGTCAAAGTTCAGCTTCCCAGGAAACCTATGGGAATTCAGTGAGACCCACGCTGAGAATGAGAGGATCGCCAGACTGCACAGAGAGAACACACCAGTGTCAAATTAGCAAACATCTTTGCAGTGGAAGCTCATGTGGTTAAGTCACAAATAAGAGGAAACCCAATCTCCTCCATAGATACCATTTTCATGCAAAACACAGAGTACTTGGCTTCTTCTAACAAGTTCCCCTAAGCCTGGTTGTAGTTGGTGAAGCTTCATCGGGTGGAATATCACCACCCTCTAGATGAACTCGGACCCCACACTCCACCTGGCATCTGACTTCCGTAGCAAAGAACAGCTGAGAGCAGTGCTATCCAATACAGCAACCACATGTGGCAATTTAAATTAAGATGTTAGTTAACTAAAATTAAACAAATCTTCAAGTTCAATTCTTCAGTAGCTGTATTCCTATTTCAGGTGCTCAACAACCACCTGCTAGGGCTACTAGCTATGGAACTGGGGTGCAAAGGCACAGAATGTTCCCATCATTGCTGAGATATCTACTGCAAAACAACGACCCAACTGAGCCAAAAGGGTAAGCAAAGTAACACCACAAACCCCAACACTGTCTAGGGTCGCCAACATAAGGATCAGCTGGACAGCGCTACCTAGGACTACAAGGAACACCTAGGTCACCGCTTATTTTCAAGTTGAGAAACACACGCCTAGAGTGTGCGAGTCCTGTCTGGGATCCGTGGGTCTTAGAGCAGCACAGGCACAGCCTGGACTTTATCAGATAATCTACAGAACTGAACCGGGCTCTCACAAGGAATGCTTTCCATAAATCAGAGCTGGTAACTATTCACTGCACCTCAATTCTCAAACAAAAGTAGGGCTACAGAAATATTTGCTTGCTGAATATATCTCTACTGTTTAGAAACTAACTCAATGTACTTGATAAGACTTAAACAAGCTGAGGAAAAAAAAGTAGGAAGTAGGTCAGTGCAAAAGTCCTGGGTTCGATCTTCCTCCCAAAACAAGTCAGAAACCAATCATATCCAACTTTGACTGAAATCATAGCCTGCAAACTATCTTACACAGCAGCCAGGCCTCCTGGTGAAACAGCACACTGTGTGTCCCTAGGCTGGGGGCAATACCTACTTTCCCAGAAAATCTTCCACATGAGAAGCCCACCAAAGCACAAGGGCTGCAGAGCTCTCTGGGCCTTTTTAAGTTGATAAAATAATAGTTAGAAAGGTATGAAGACACTGCTCCTGCTTTCCAGGCATCTGGCGACAGTCTGTGATGGCATCAGAGGAACATCTGAATGCAACGTGAATCAGCCATGGAGGTTACAAGGGCAACAGGGTTCTACAATGAGCATCCTTTCTGTTCCCGGATGGTGGGTTCCCAGGGACAATGCGCACACCCTAGAGCAGTGATGGTGAACCTTTGCGAGCTTTCAATGGTCACAAACAGTCCCATGCAGCACGTGTGCTGCCACTGCCCTAGACTAAGAAGGATAAAGGAGTTTGAGATGAAAGAAAGTATGAGCACGTGAAGCACAGAACACAAGTCTAGTGAATCTAATGTGGATGAGAACAGGCCTGTGACCAACAGCAGACACACTGTTCTGGGGAAAGAGATTGGGCAGTATGGGAAAGGGTAGCACTGCATGGTCCCTGGGCCAGCGGTGGCCAGAAATCTCCATGCTGCTCTGTCAAGGACACGTCTGCACTAAAACACACTGACTCCATACGTACTGATCACTGGTATTAGACCAAAATACCCAGTGTAACTCAGATGTTACCTACATGCATTGCTTTAAAATAATTTTAACAGTGAAAGGGAACATTGCAGTTGTTGACTTCTCTCCTAAGAGTCTACCTGCAGCACTCTCACCCAGAGTTCCATGTCCTATCCACTTCTGAATAAGGCACTTCAATATTCAGCGTGTTACCAGCACAGTGGGAAAACGCTGAAGACTACAAGCAGCTCTGAGTGTGATGCTGGTACAACACCAACCTTATGGGCAGTGTGATGTAATGGAAAGAGTATTGAACTGAAAATCAAGACACCTGAGATCTAGTCCCTGGCTCCTCCATGACTAGCTGTGTGACCTTGGGTAAGTCACATGACCCCTCTGGACCTCAGTTTTGCTTATCTGCAAAATGAAAGGGTTGGATTAGATCAGTGGTTTTCAAACTGCACCATCTAAGGGCTTCTGCAGGTAACGAACTCCCCCCCCCAACCAATAAACACTATTCTTATCTGTTTAAAAAAAAAATTGAGATTTCATCTATGATTTCATTTTTAAAGGAAAAAAATTCGCTGCCAAAATCAAGTTTGAAAACCACTGGACTAGGTTTCTGAGGCTCCTTATAGTTCAAAGGACTTGGTAATTAGCCCATGTTGCAATATTCTAATTACGCTACTCAGCTACATGCAATGGCTATGCCTACAGAAGCACATGCGACTGATGGTCCTCCGGCCAAACCACAAGTGAGTGCGCCAAACACTTCAGCCAAGTTTTCTGCTCTTTGCTTTCAGCAATGTATTACTTATAGCTTGTTTTTGGTGTAAGAAAAATTAAAATCCTTGAGGTATCTTTGAGCTGTCCCAGCAGCATTTCTATGCAGTGTGTCAAACCAGCCCTACCTGTGGTTCTCTCTCTGTTTCTGTGACAATGGAAACACAGGAAAAATCCTGACAATTCTCAAGCAGATATGTTTTATTTACTTTCATCCTTACACAAGCCTTCTGATCAATCGCAGTACTTTGGTGACCCAATTATATATTAAAAGAAAGAATATTTCCCCCTAAACCTAGGGCGGAGACATCCTAAGATGTAGGACATCTCCCGTCATCACGTCCCCGCTGTCCCATCCTGGGTCCTTTCCTTGTAAAACTAGAAGGTACCAGAGCTCATCACCTCATGGCTACATTCCAACAATAAAGCACCGAAACTTACAGAGCTCAGAAATAAAGCTGGAAAGTGGTTGCCATGTTGGTTCCTCAAATCACCGGTGAACATAATTACAAAACCAAGCAGTCCATAATGTAACTTTTTCTATCCATGTATTAGAAATGCCTATAACCACACACTTGTGTTTAAGTACTAGGAATTGAACTCAGGGCCTTCAAGCTAAGTCACAACCTCCAGCCTTTTCCTAAATTCTTTCTTATTTTGAGATAGGCTTCCTCAAGTCACTAAGCTGTCCAGGGTGGGCTACAATTTGTGATCCTCCTGCCTCAGCCTCCTCAAATGGTGGGAGTACAGGTGTGCATCATCATATACTCCTAACAGGTCAAGTGTAACAAATTTGCTTAGGCAAATTCCACACGTGCATTTTCTTTTTTTGCCCTTTTCAAAGCGTATTATGCAAAACTAAATACTTTCCATCGTCCTACACCAACATACCCCTGAAAAAACTCCAGCTCTACAAGGAAATCCACCATGTCTCATGGCGTGTGGAAGCCATTTATAGTTTCTTAAAACCCTAAGTAGATTCTATTTCCCTATCAGAGGCGCTTTCCCCAGTATCACCTCACAGGGCGATGTGCAGCACAAGCCACCCCTCTGCTGAGGTCTGACATCCTAGGAGATCACTCAGGAGTCACCTGCATGACCTCAGCTAACTTAACTTCCTGGCCTCAGTTTCCTGTGCAAGGAGAAAGGGCTAACAGGAAACAGTAGCTAGAAATGAGTGCAGAGGCGGCCGAAGTCACACTTTCCTGTACCTCACACTGCACCACAGCCCTCACCCTCATTCACAAACTTGTAAACTGACTGCTTAAAAAATGAAACAAATATTTTTAAAGCTCTATATGAAATATGTCACAAGCTTGGTTAGTGTACAACGATAACCCATGTTTATAGCAGCACAGTCTGTAATAGCTAAAATCTGGAAACCTCCCAAATGCCCATCAACCGAGGAATGGAGAGAAAAGATGTGTTTTTGTTTTGTTTTGTTTTACATAATGGGCTACTACTCAGCCTTAAAGAAGGATAAAGTTGAGGCTTTTGTGGGTAAATGGATGCAACTTGAAAGCACACTGGTAAGTGGAATAAATCAGACCCATGTATAAGCATCAAATTGTCCCCCTAGTGTGAAAAGCTGAATGAGTAAATAAGATAGATCTAAAATGTACACTAGACATTGTGAATTGGGATGAAACTGCTTAAAAGAAAAGATAAACTGTGCCAGGCGTGGTGGCACATACCTGTAATCCCAGCATTTGGGAGGCTGAGGCAGCAGGATCGTTGCAAGTTCAACGCCAGCCTAGGCTACAAAATGAGCTCAAGGCCAGCCTGAACTGCATAGCAAGACACTGTCTCAAAAAGACAAAAAATAAGAAAAAAGAAAAGACAAGCTGTGATGGAAGACAAGGGAAAGGAAGAAAGGGAAAAGAAAAGATATATTTATACACAAGATAGTTAAGATAGTTATACAGCTAGTTTCTCAAAAGAAAGTTTTATTCTAATATTGTTTGGACAAGATATCATGCCTACATCTTGTACTCTGAATAACCACTACAAAGACAATAATATGTATTATTCTAACTTTCCTACTAACCTGTTTTGAAATTGCTATTTTTTTTTCTCTTTAAAATTAAAAAAAAATAGTTGGGTGTGGTGGTGCACACCTGTAATCCCAGCACTTGAGAGGCTGAGACAGGAGGATTGTTGTGAGTTCGAGACCAGCCTGGGCTACAAAATGAGCTCGAGGCCAGCCTGAACTGTGTAGTGAGATTCTGTCTCAAATAGACCAAAATAAATATAAATTCAAAAGATGAAAATCCCTTAGTGATGTTCATAAGTAGCTTAACACTCAAGAAAAGGGGTAAATTTGGAAAACTCTTTCATGAAGTCAATAAACAATAAAGTGACAAAAGTTGATAGGGGCAGGTGTAAAATTTCCTTTTTCTTGCAGCTAAAAAAAAAAAAAATTCTTTAAATGAGGGAAATACTGCTATAAAACTTGCCCTAAACTGGGCACACTGGCACATACCTATAATCCCAGCAGTCTGAGAGGCTGAGGCTGAGGCAGGAGGAGACATAAGTTCAAGAACAGCCTGGGCAATTTACTGACTTAGTGAGATCCTGTTTCAAAATTTTAAAAATGAAGAGCTGGGGAGGTAGCTCAGTGCGAAGGCTGGGGGTTCTATTCCTAATACTACCAAAACAGGAAGGGAATTGCTCTCGGGAGAGGGAAAACAACAAGAGCATAATGAGCTTCGAACGGGAAAGAGCCGTCAGTTGGAATCTAAGTCCTGTTACAAAAGCTACATTACAGACGGGGGTCTCCCCACTCACTGGTGACAGGACTTTCACAGGGAACCTGTGCAGCCTGGCCCCATCTTTCCCTTGTGATCCCCATCCACCTCTGTCTCCTCACCCAAATAGACACCTGGAAGTATGCAACAGCTTTGCTCTCTACACCTAAGTCCTGCTGCGAACCTCCTTCCTGTGACAGGACACCTGTACTTGGTCCCGTCACAGTTCCCCAGCCCCACCAGCATCGCGGCACAGCTGGGTCCTCCCTAAGAGCTTGTTTGTCTCGATGGCCACGCCCCTCCCCACCCCTACTTGGGCTCCTGGACAAAATGAGTGAGGCACGGGGCTACAACTCCTCTGAGGTCTAACACCTGCTGGGCACTGAGATTCACTCTAGTTCTGCTTTTACTCTTAAATTTGAGAAATCTCTACCTACATTTTAGGAAGTAAATGTTCTATCAAAGAAAAGATCAGCCAGGTGTGGTGGCGCACACCTATAATCCCAGCACTTGGGGAGGCTGAGGCAGGAGGATCGTTATAAGTTTGAGACCAGCCTGGGCTACAAACTGAGCTCAAGGCCAGCCTGTATTACACAGGCAGACCCTGTCTCAAAAAGACAAAAAAAAAGAGAAAAGATGGAAGGCATTAACAACTCCGGGTCAACCCTATCTCCCTCTCCCCTTCTTTTCTAACACCGAAGATTATTTAAGATTTCCATGGAGGGACTGGACATTGAACTGAAGGGAGAAAATCATTCTTTTCAAAGCATAATGCGGTCAGAGGCACCTACAGAAACGGTGAGGAGATATGCCAGTCTAAGTAAGAATTTCACACAATGTGTTTTTCTTGGTGTGGAATCATGCATCCAAAACAAACCAGATTACCACTGCCCCTGTCTCCTTGAAAAGAAAATCAAACCTAACTCTTCATGACAACCTGCAGTGGCTGCTGTGTTTTCCCATCACTTTGGAGGAAGGGGGACATTAAATGGTAAAGAACAGAGAGGGGGACCACGGCACCCCCACTTTTGGGCCAGATGGAGAGAAGCACCTTTAATCTGTCCATTGCTGAACAGCTGCCCGGGAGAGAGAATGTCCTTTGCAGCATGCTAATGCTGCAGAAGAGGCAGGTGGGTCTTTGCCATTCTAGACACATGAGCAGGATGCCTGGACCTTCAAGGATCACAGTGTGCAGGTTCCTGGAGCCGCCTGAGCCTCCCTCTGAGGCGGAAGGTGGGGCTCCGCCCTCCGTCACCTGCCTCCTGAAGCCGACCATCTGCTCAGCAGCTAGACAGCCTGTGTCTGGCTGTCTGCTAGCCTTTCCTAATCCCTGCCGCTGCTGAAGTATTCCATTTCGACTCCTCCTGCTGCCTGGAAATGCTCTTTCTTATCCTAATGTGTCACCTGCATGGTTCAGGACCGTAGCTTTCTGGCTCTTTTCTCCTCAGTGAACCAGTCTCAGCGCTTGGTTCCAGGGCCGCTGGGGGCTATCTTCACTACTGTGTTCCAGAGGCACATCTTTTAAAGCCAAATAAGTAAGTAAAGCCTGTTGGGGATGTTATTCTATATAGTATTGCAAATGCCTGCATTAAGTTGAACTTGAATTAGTTGTTCCAGCAGTGGGAGAGGTGTTTCGTGTATTTTGCTTTATTTTGTTTTAGGTACCCTGACGTGTAATGCTGAGGTTTAGGATACAGCCCAAACATCAATGGGAAAACAAGGGTCAGTGAGACATGATCCTCTTCTCCCTCCATAAGATGACAAGATAATTATTTTGCCCTAAATGATTTAATTGGAGCTATAAGACTTACATACTTTTATGCAGGATCGGTACACAGAAAATACCATAAGAACAGTGCAAATGCAGAGCCAGGCATGATGGCACACTCCTGTAATCCCAGCACTCCAGAGGCTGAGGCAGGAAGTTCTCTATGAGTTTAAGGCCAACCTGGGCTACATAGTAAGTTCAACTACATAACAAGACCCTGTCTCAAACAACAATAAAAACACATGACAATTTGGTATGGGAGAACAGAAAAAGGGAGCTTATTCCAGAATATATTTTTGAGAGAGTATTTGTGGTCACAAGGAGTCAGCTTTAATGTGGCTCGGCAATTTCTTGACCATATGAACCCAGAAGGCTTAACCTCTGAAAGGCTGGGGTCTGTGTTTGAGAAATGCAGGACTGATTTTCTCCCAGCAATTTAGAGAGTTATAGGAAAAAACTCTCCCCAGAGCCTAATACATATTTATCACTCACCAAGTCAGTCAAAGCCCCGGTCTTTGAGCACGAGCCCCGCAAGGCTGGTGGCACACAGGTGTGGTTTTAGGAACAAAGGCATTTGAGCTGGAGAACCTGGGTTAGAATCTCCAGTACTCCTCAGCCACAGGAGTGACACACACAGTTACCCAGCCCTCTTGGATACAAATTAATGCACTCTAGGTTGGTGCGCAAATTACTCCACACAGCAGATGGCAACTGTTACTGGTAAGATTGAGAGCTGGGAAGCCTCACTCACACGGTAACGATGAGTCCGGCTGTGAAGTATGAAGAAAGCGAGACAGGTAAGTGGGGAGGGGAGCAACACCGTGAGTGGGAATACACACCAGGGCATGAGGAGTAGAAGCAAGAAGCCTACACGTTAGGGCTGAGGCCGAACTGGAGAAATCAAAGTGTCCTCTACAACCACGTCGTCTTTCCCACCGCATCAACGTGAGCTAGTGCCATCTCCCTAGCAGGCTTCGCCATGGGTATGATGAATGTGCAACATAATCACAGGGTTAACACACTTTACAAACTCAGGAACTCATAAAAGATGCAACAGAAAACAAGAAAGGGTGAATAGAAAATTTCCTCTTTCTCATGGAATACTAAATGTGATAGAGGACACAAACTGAGTTCCTCATTTGTGCAATTAACTGTCAGGATCTTGTGTAAAGGGTGCCCACTGCTTCTTGTTAGAAAGATGAAAGCATTGAAACTTTGTGTCTTACAGACAAGGAGAACTGGACCTTCTCAGTCCAGCTGATGGGTAATATAATGACAACCTCGCACACCCGACCTGCGCCATTTCAAAAACACTGCCCTTTACCCCTCCAACCTTCAGCATTTTCTAGTGCTCATTAAGCCAAGAAACCTGGCTCACTGTGTCTCCTCTGCCATTAACATCACTTATAAAACCTCAGAATATTATGCTGAGGCATTTATCCACTTGAGTAGTCATAGAAAAGAAATAAATGAGAGAAAGTCAGGAAAAAGCCCCACTCTTAGTTGTGCTTCCTTTATTTCAATCCTGCACATAAGAACATATCTTTTGCCAGGCGTGGCGACACACACCTGTAACTGCAGCACTTGGGAGGCTGAGGCAGGAAGATTGCTGTGATTTTGAGGCCAGCCTGGCTACAGAGTGAGCTCAAGGCCAACATGATGTACATAGCGAGACCCTGTCTCAAAAGGATGAAAAAAAAGTATCTTTTGCACCTGAAAGATTTCAGGATATGTAAATACATTGGTTTAGCAACCAAGACACTTGGTGACTTCAAGCATATTCTTTGAGGTTTGCCTTCTTCAAGTATGAAGAGGGGTTGGGCTTGTATACTTGTAAGATCCCTCGCAGGTAACAAATTATGTAAGTCTAAGGTTCTTAGGAAATAATTATAAGAGAGGAGAAAAAAAGCTATTAATCCAACTAAATATCCTTTGTCATAGAACTCTAGATGTGTTAAACTGGAGCTAATGTGCAGCGCAGTCATATTTAAATGATGACACGTGAGAGCAAAATGAATAGCATCTATCACTTGAGATAAGGGGGGAAAGAGAAAAATACAAGACCAATAGTGACTGTACAGAAACGAAGGTTCTTAGCAAGAAAAGTCCTCTGGGTCAGAAAAGGTGCCTCAGAGGTGAGAACACATTATCCAAGGCAAATCAGAACCAAAAGCTTCAGTATTAAGGCTGTGGGAAAAGAAAGACAGGGCTAACAAGCATTCTTCTACAACCTTGGTAATTTTGATTCACTCTGCAGGCTCCATGGAGCACAGCACCGGTGGACTACGCTTTCCCGTGCACTGTACATGGACGTAATCACATTGAGCAGGACCATGGTGTCCATAGCTCCTGGGCTCCCTTCCAGTTAACTGGCTCCAAGAGAAGCTCCAGGCCCCTTGTTCAGGGTGTCTCACCAAGGACAAAAGAATGAAGATCTATGACAGACAACACACTCACATGGTAATAACAAAGCGGAATTCCCTTTCCCTAAGATGTGGATAAAACAGCATGATTTTAAATGGACATTATCTTAACTCGAGTCCTGGAGTATTCCACCACAGAGCTACGAATCAGGGACTCTACCCTGAACTGTTTTTCAAAGGAACTAGAAAATATGTCACAGTCCAATACATAGAAAAATAAAGAAAGAGGAAAAAACCTTGGGGTTTTCCCTGGAGTATGAAGTCATCTGCGAACAACAATAATATTTTTAAAGAGAAAACAATATTATTTAAGGTTGAGAAGAAAGTTCAGCCTGCCCGAGCCCATCCCTGGAGCATGGGATGACTGCTTAGTACATTAACCCAGCCATCGTGATAGGATTTAAACCCCCAAGTTGTAAACAAAATAGAGAGTGCTCCTTTGTTCGTGACATGTCATGAACAAATTACCAAAATGTGTTTTCTCCTCAGGTGTCAGTTTTTCCCTCTTTTAGTGACTGATGGCTCCCAGTGTTATTGCAGAAACAGATTGATCTTTTTAATGAGCCAGTTTAATAGACTCCAAAATCTCACCGAGGCTGCTCATCCATGGCGGACCATATGTACCAACAAAACATTCAGTAAAACAAAAAACCTCTGCTGTCAGACAGTTCCATACTCTATAAAATTTCGTATAGTAGAGCCGGATATACAGACAAAGAACTGGGGAAGAGGAAGATGAGTATGCAAACAAGATGCAGGAAATATATCCAAAACATACTGTAGAGGCCCATATTGCCTTGGCTCTGATCAAATTCCCGTAAGATACAAATGTATCTACACAACATATTCTCATTACCCTTCCTCCTAACTCTAAGGAAACCTATTTGCCATCCATCTTTCCATTATAACAAATACGTCAAGAGTTCTACTTGGAAAAGGATGCTCCATCCAAAGATGAGTTGTGTGAATTCTGATTCCAGCATCTGTCAGTGAGCAACCATACAGTAAGATGAAGGCTGTTTGAGAGCTTCCTACCTGACAGAGCACACGCGCACACAGCTACAGATCAGCACGACAATGCTGAGCATCCATGGAATCGAATCTAATAGGAATTTTCATGTCAGTGTTGACACACGACTCAGCGCCTACCTTAGGATTGTTCCAGGAAAGGCTAAAGTTATGTTAAATAAAAATACCAGGACTGGAAGATGAAGCAGGTAGCTCACAAGTTTGAGTCACGGGTGTGAGTCCAGCCCAGACAACTTAGTGACTCAGAATAAAACAAAAAGCCTGGAGATGTAGCTTAGCGCAAAGGGCTTGTGCTCAGTCCCCAGTACCAACCCCCCCAAAATAAACATATGAAAAACATTCACTTTAACCTTTAGCTTTAACAGTACAATACTATAAAATTAAAATATATATACATATCCATACCTATATATAGCTATATATCTATACTGATACCCGATATAGGTATAAATATAGATATATGTAGATAGAGAGAGAGAGAGGAGGCCAGAACACGAGAGAGAGACAGTGGGACAGCTGCTTAAATTACAGCAACAAATAAAACAAGTTTTCATATTCCCTATTATAGACATTGAGCAGTTAGGAATTCTAGCTTAGGTCATGTCCCTTTTCAATTTTCCCTGAGGATTATCTTTACACATACCACAGCGCGTGCTCCTTCAATAGCTCAGCTGGCAGAGCGGAGGACCGTACATTTCCCACAGCTATCTAAATCTTTCCTCTCACATCCTCCCCCAAAATAAATTTTTCTTCTTCCCAATGTACCATTCAGTCTCTCCTTAATTCTTTGCCTGTATTATCCTGGCTATATGATGCGGAAATATCTCCATACTGCAGGCATTTCCTGCGCCTAAGTGGCTCTAACTGGACAGAACACACATGTACATCGCCCCTCCTTGAGCCGGTCCTTGGTTCCCAGCTCCCTGCAGACACCACCACTCAGACACCTGGAGCAAGCAGTGTCCTTTAATAGCCAATATAAAATGCTCTATCCAATCTTAAACATGACCTAGAAAATGTAACTGGCAATACCAAAGGAGTGTATTGGTGGATCATATAAGGAGATGGACCTATAATATGTCAGAAGTAAATCATTATTTGACTTTTTGCTTTAGTAGTTTCAAATATTAAGGAGTCTGATGTTGAGACATAAAAAATTCCAGAGGTTGTAGGAAAAAAACTGCTTAGCAGAGGATTATGTAATAACTGCATGTAAACTGCTGGCTTTTAATAATATTCTGATTGGCACAGCAGCTAATATATTTAAGAGTAGCTAAGTCGATCACGGACAGAGGTCTCTGAGCAGTTGCAAGGATCTTAAGATCCTGTGAATCTGGAACTGTGCCAGGGTGTTAACCTCTTAAAGGCAATTACACCCATGCCTGGTGAAATAGAGAAAAAGAGAGTAGATAAGAAAGGAAGGAGACAAGGAAGAAGCATATGACAAACAACTAGAACATAACTTCATTTTTTTTTTTCTTTTTTTCCTTTTTTTTTCCGGGACCGGGGATCGAACTCAGGGCCCTAGTGCTCAGCGGCAAGCAGATAACTTCATTTTAAGGGAGCCTCTATTTCCCAAGTCTGATGTACAATGCTGATAAAACTTCACGTTCCTAGGCCAGGAAATAATTACATGGGGGTGAAATATTTGTGAAAATCATTTTAATAAGGTACATGGGAAGTTTCACATGCATGCCTAAATTCAGCAACTAATTTGCAGATGTTAATGGAGAAGGATCTTAATTTCTCATATTGTCAAACTCTCAATGATGAGACTAGAGTGCCTGATGGATAAATATTGGCTGGTAAACAAAATTTTTCAACAAAAATATCATCTATTAACCCTATTCTGTCACTGTTATCTTCACGCAGTTCATCTAGCTTCCTTAAAGTATTCCCTTAGTACCCACTGAACCGCGTTCAAACAGGTACTGTACAGTGCTTGCTGGGGAACACATATAGGCCAGCTTTCCAAGTCATCCTGTTGTAAAGAAACTTGAAACAGCAGATTTTATAATACTGGAGGGTAAACTCTGTGGTTGGGAGGAACTAGGTCACAACTGAGCATTTTAACGCCAACATGTGTCTCCAAACCATTAGTGTGGTACTTGGCAGAACTGAAAATCATCCATCTTCAGCCTTTAGCTTTAACACTGCAACAGTGTAAGAGTAACCTGCACAAAAGCTGCATTGACACAGGCCAGAGACTCAGGGCAGCATGGCTAAGATGGCCACGCTGGCTGACGGCTATTCTGCAAGAGATGGAGGCCAGCTGTTTAAACGAGACACCACATACACCCTTGTACCACATGGGGGGGAAAAGGCCATGGTGAGCCCACAGTCCTCGGCCCTCTCTCTCACCTGTCTGGAGTTCGCCTCTTCCCGTTTTCGTTCACATCGAGAAGCAGCTCTGAGGAGTCAACAGGGGAGGTGGTGCTGGCATCCAGAAGCAGCTGTTCATGCTGGGCGAGGTACTGGGCAGGGTTCTGTTTGGCCAGCCTTGCGCAGTGGAGAAGCTCACGCTGCAGCAGGGGCAAGTTGGCCTGTAAGAGTGTGACACGTGTGAGAGGATGGACCGGAAGGCTTCCCCTGACCTATCCACCTAGTCGGTCTGCTGTCAACTCTTGAGCAAGCAGCACAGCGGTGCAGCTGCAGGAGTGTGCTACCACCTGCACGCCTCAGGTCTGACAGCAGCCACAGCTCGCAGGACCAGGCTAAGCTGTGCCTGCACTGCCCCAAATGGGAGGTCTTAATGTCTGCGTGGCTTCGCCTCTCACCTCCTCATAGACAGCACTAGCAGGGGCACTTAGGACTCTTTAGGACGCTTTACACTGGAATATAAATTCTCTAAGATGTGAGATTTCAACTCCATCTATGTGCAATTTCCTCCTCCACCAGGAAGGAAGAAGGTATGCAAAATAGATAAGACCATCCAATCAATCTCAGAAAAGTCTCCCTGACACACTGGGTTTTCTGTTTAGCCACTGACACTAGTCAAACAGCTAATGCCATGAAATATCTTTGGCTGGAATTGAAAATATATTAGAAAAACTGAGATTATGTTTCCTAATCATCAGATTCACACAACATTTAAATAACTAGCCTAAGTGTGGTCAGATATGCTGGCTGAATTCACGTGCAAAGCAGCACACACTAGCAGTCTACACCAGCAACCTGCTGCCTGTGTAGACCTTATTCTAAGAAATTTTTCAACATTAGAAGAAATCCTGGGTATATGTTACTCTCACTCATAGTGTCTGCACCTTAAATAAAGACTCTCAGAGCAGACGTGTTTGTAGGCTGATTGGTAATTCCGGCAATCTCAAGTGTAATAAAAGAGAAGGAGGCTGTTTCACAAACAGCGAGGCAAACAAAATGAAAACCTAAGCCAGTATTTTATTCTGACTCAATGCTGACATCATAAATTCTGGTTGTTGTTTTTCTTCCTTTTATTTTTACTGTTACATGGGGAAGGGGAGGGGCTAGCAGGGGAGCGTAAATAGCACTCACTGTTAGTAACACTTAACTCTTAAAATTCAAGGAAAGATCAATAATATAAATCACTTCACATCTCAAGCATTCTCTTTGTAGAAACTAGGTCCCATGGATGCTGATTAACCTAGCAGGTACAAAGAGATTCTATGTGCAAGAATCTGAGGTTTCTGTTACCTCCACCTTTGGGCCCAAAAGTCTTTACAAAAGCTCTGTACAGTATCAGGGACAGGCAGCAGGGCTGCCTATCTGCAACTCAAACTCATTTTGTAGTGTGTGGCTCAGTGAGAGAGGGACACATCACATGCAAGGCCCTGCATGTGATTCTCAACACACACAGAGACACACACACTCATTTTCTGAGAGCATCCATCAAGGCCCTGTACCATAATAATACCAAGGTATGTTTCTGCACAAAGTTTATGACTATAGAACTTGCTAAAGATAACCATATTCCATACAGTGGAACAATGGTAATGACTTCCCACATGGTAACAAGGCTAAAACTAAACTCTCTGTAATGGTTAAAGGGGACCATGATTACATGGCTAATACATTTTCAAATACTTTTAAACATCCGCTTTCCTCTATATTGAAAGTAGAGTTTAGATACCATGTGCTATAAAAAACTAAAAGAGCATCTCTATATGAATATTTCTAAAAGTTTTTAAAAACCCTTCTGATGTACTATATATGCATAAGATTTAACTTCTTCAAAATATTACACTGCAAGCCAGGCGT